>CAUYPK010126653.1:0-57372 GCA_963574355.1 Loris lydekkerianus | reverse complement strand
CAAGAATGGAAGAAAAAGTACCCAATGTACTCAGCCTTACTATGAAACTAATTTAGGGCTTTCACATGAAAGCTATAACCCAGTTACAACCTAAGAATAGGGGAAAGGGGGAAAGGGAGAAGAAGGAGGGGGGAGGGGGGTTGAGGGAGGGGTATTGGTGGAATCGCACCTACGGGGCATCTCACAAGGGCAGGGGTGAGGCTCAGCAAATGTGAAGTGTAAATGTCATGCCACGGTGACTGGGAAAATGCCAGGAAGGCTATGTTGAATATTGGGATGAAAATTTGTCAAATGGTTTATGAAGCTAGTATATGATGCCCCATGATCATATCAATGTACATAGCTATGATTTAATAAATAAATAAATAAATAAATAAATAAATAAATAAATTAAAAAAAAAAAAAAAGGAGTGAGTACATTGGATATTTTCTCTTCCATTCTTGAGATACTTTGCTAAGAAGAATATGTTCCAGCTCCATCCACGTAAACATGAAAGAGGTAAAAAATAAAAAAAAATACATCAGGAGAGTTTCAACAGAAGTTCTGAAGCACATAATATTTTATAACCGAAGGATAAAAGATAAAAAAACTGTTTAAGAACCAAGTATTTTCATAGAAGTGCTGAGTACATTGGATACTTTTCCTTCACTCACACTTTCTTATGAAAGATAGATCACAACTATAGCCCAGAATGAAGGAGAGGAGTGGAGGGGGAAGGCAGGAGAAAGGAGAGGTTTGACAGAGGGAGGGTAAACAGTGGGACCACACCTATGGAGCACATTGCAAGGGTACAAGTCAAATCTATCAAGTAGAGAACATAAATGTCTTAAAATAATAATTAAGTAAATGAGGTGAAAACTATATTAATTAGTTTGATGTAAGCACTCCAAATTGTATAAAAGATCAACACATGGTACCCCACAAATGCATAAATGTATTCATGATCTATGTGTATATGACTTAATAAAAGGAAAAAAAAAAGAACCAAGTATTTTTACCTAACAATGTAACCTGGCTCTTTGTACCCTTAACAAATCCTCAACAATAAAAAAAAAAAAGAACGAAGTATTACTTATAATCAAAATACTCAGTTAACCAATAACTAGATATATGATCAATTCTGTGTGGTGGATAGAAAATAATTATTAATATTTATGCCATAGTTACTTTTTATGCTATTAAGATCTTAGTGGATAACAAGAAACATATGGAAAATGGAGCATTATAAAAATAAGGCTTCAGTACTAATTATATTGTAAAAACAAATTCTAAGGTCGTTTTAACCATAATAAGAACAATTGAAAATACATCACATGTTATTACATTATATGCAAGTAACAGATTTAGGGAAAATTTAGGGAAAAATAACAATATTTTTTTTCTTGGATAATCCTAGAGAATTATTTCTGGCTACCACCATTTTGTTCTATCACACTGTGATTATTCTTCCTTTTCATTTTCTCATCATGAAACAGCTAGTGTTGTTTGACATTTTTCATTGAATATAAAAACAATTACTCTTATGATCAGGAAAGTTATTAATTTCATACATGACCTGTCTGAGGCCTGGGAAATTGGAAACCAATTGTTTACTTCTATATCCAACTAACCAAATAGTTTGAATGACATGCTGTTAATTTTGTGAACTGGAAAATGTCTGATACAATCCATCGGAACCAGCCTTTCTTACCCTAGACTGAGATCCTGACCCACCTATTTTGGATTTTACAAATTCTCAAAAAGTGCTTTCTGAAACCCTTTAACGATGCTTCATCTCAGTCAAGTGAAGTGTCCGAAACACTTTGGAATAACATACAACTGGAATCTAATGGTAGGATGAAGAGGGAAAGAGAGTTGGGTGAAAAGTTAGTGGAACTCGAGCACTGCAGTGAGATTTTCCCAGCAGCTGCCTGGCAGATGCAACTCGGGGCATATCCTAGGGGTGCTCGTGAGGGCGTATTACAACATTTTTGAGCTGTCATGCTCTTGCCTTCATTATCTTCTTCTCTCTCTCAGGAATTAAGAACAGAGATCCTGGCTTATACTAACCCTTTTGAATGATCTCCATGCAATAGGGAAATTAAAAACAGTTCTCTCCCTCTACTTGCTGAAGATCAGAGAAACTGTTCCATTAAACGTGTGGATATGACACAGCAGCACCAGTGTGACTGGACTGGAGTTCACAGACCAGCGTGGCAGGGATGAGCTGCCGCCCCCAACATGCCACATCTCAGTGTGCCGGCCGGGGTAGCTTTTATGCTGCCCAGCAGTTTCTTACTCTTGTTTTAATGCGCCACATCCAACATCATTGCTTCTGTAAAATTTTATCAAAACATTGTCGCCTATCTCCTCAAACAATATAGGCTGCCTATGCTCTGGTCCTGTTGTGTGTTACTCGATAGCATTAATCACAGTTTAATATGATCTGCTCATTATATACCATAGGATAATTTGGCCCCCCTCTCTGTGTCCAGACATTTTTGATCACCGTATTTAAGGAAGAGGATGCTTGATACTGGCATCTATCGGGTAGAAACCAAGAATATTGCTAAACATCCAAGATGGGACAGCCCTCCATAAGAAAAAATTATTCTGCTCAAAAAATCAGCAGTGCTAAGGTTGAGACACTCTGTAATAGTTCTTCTATATGGTTAAAAATTAGTGGTCACTCTGTTTTAGTTTTCATTCAAGATACTATTTTTTTTTTTTTATTCTTTGGGATTCATTGAGGGTACAAAGAATTAGGTCATACTGATTGAGATTGTTAGGTAAAGTCCCTCTTGTAACTGTGTCCTATCCCCAAGAGGTGTGCCATACACCGTGACCCCGTTCTCTCCCTCAGCCCCTCGCCTCACTCCCTCATTCTCCTAGCCGACCCCTTGTGTTAGATCATCTATTGCCTTCATATTAAAATTGAGGACATTGGATTCTTGCTTCTCCATTTTTCCTTATTTACAAAGGTCTGTCTGATATATTGGCTTTAAGAGAATAGATTTTTTTAAAAGCTCAAAATATGGTGGCATACAGCATAATCAAGAAATACGTTCAAATAATTCATCAACACAGCAGCTCATTTAAAAACCTTTACTAAGTATTTTAGTAGGACTGGGGCTAGATATTGAAGGGAGGGACAAGGAAGCAGAGTAGCAGGGTCTGTGCCCTTGCTGGCTGTCTCTTCCTGCACTGGTGACACGATGGTATTCTTGAACGTAGGAAAGCAGGAGAGTCTTGTGACTGTTCTCTGACAACCAGCCATTGGGCTCTGTGGGTTGCACAACTATCCCTTCTGTCCTTCCAGCCACTCAGTCCCTGTGCTCTGCTCTTAGCTTCCCATGTCCAGTTCATGGCCAAGTCCTGTAGTTTTCATTCGTCCTTCTCTCCTCCCACCCAGGTTCACCTGCTTTACGCTGATCAAATTTTTCTCTTTTAGTTTCTGTTTTTAGCATAGAGACTAATTCCTTGCTGGACTATAGTATAGTATTTCAGTGAAGATTAGGTAAGGAATGAGATTGTGAAATGCAAACTTGAAAGTCAACCCATTAAAATGTAGTAAGACACAATCCTTTAGAAACCCTTAACAGAGTATTTCACAGATTTCATATAAGACTGAGATTACTGCAACTACACATTTGCCACAACTACAAACAACTCTGGCAGCTTGAATGTCCTAAACGTTATGGCGACAGATTAAGAGAAGCACCAGGGGCACCTTCAGAGGGGGCAGAGCCTGGGAAGAGCAGCAGTGGTCTGTAGACACAGCATGTGAAAGATCCTGTAGTTCCCAGACGAAAAGGACCAGACAAGAAGAGAGGGAGCTGGATCCAGCTACTTACCGTTATTTGATCTTTGACAAGCCAATTAAAAACACTCAATGGGGAAACACCTGGCTATTTTTTGCTTGCAGTTCTCATTGTTGTTTAGCTGGCCCACGCCAGGTTCAAACCCACCAGCCGGTTGTTATGTGGCCCGCGTCGTACACTGAGTTACAGGTGCCACCAAGACAAGATTTTTTAATATATGAAAGATACTTATAATATTAAAAATAATAATAAATATAGCATAAATATGCAACAATTATAAATTAAAATTTTATAGGCAGATATGCCTAAGTGCTAACCACAGTTACCTGAGGGTGATCCGAGTGCTTTATCTTTCTCCGCTTCTTTTCAAGTTTTGTACTTTGAATGTTTTATTAGATTGAAAAAAATTTAAAGCTGTATTTCAGCCATGCCTATGTAATGTACTGTTTTATTATAACTATTAATTTTTAACATTATCTGTATCCTGAACTCTATAAAATCATTAAACTAATTATAGTATTTTTTTTGGAGGAGGACTTGTACCTGGGTCATTACAAAAGTTTTGAGATGCACAAAAATCAAGAAACATAAAATCCACATGGACAGAAATAAAAGAAGCTCTCCCATCAACACCGATGAGCTGAGCAAGTTGAGACGTGTCCAGTGTGTTTTCTTGGAAGTGAAAGAATAGACCATATCACAGTCAGTCTCAAAATTTTTGTAGTGACCTACATATAATACAAACTCAATTGCAATTCAGATGTTCATCTATGAAAGGATGGGTGCCCGCTTGTCTCTAAATTAGCAACAAAACAGATTATGTGTTCACTATAAAACACAGTAAGTGTAAGTAATGGTAAATGCATCTTCCAGGACCGAGAATCACTTTTACTGAACAGCAGAAAATTGGCTCTGATGCCCTATGAGACCAGCTTAAAAACGCCATTATTGAAACTAAGATACCTACTCAATGACCCAGGCAGCTGGAATGAGCTGTGTAATCACAGCTGGAGGTCACTAGTAGAACACCAGCAACATGCAGAAGTTGTTTTGAAATAAAAGCAAACTGCTCTTCTGTGAGCATTAAGGCTACACCTATTTTCTACTGAAGTTCCATAATACTGAGAAATATAGAGTTTAACAATAAGCAAAAATAATGCTACTTAGGGCAAAGCCAGTGTACCTCACTATAAAATATGTCATATATTTATCATTTCTTATTCTGGAAAAGTGTCCATCACTAAAAAGTGAGTATTACTAAAAGAGAAAGGAATTCCCAATTTATTGGGTCTATGACCATCACAGTCAGGCACTTGGTATGAACATGTGCATTGATTCACAGTCAGCCATTTGCTCCTTCAGAAATTATTCTCCCCTTGATTTTTGACCTTGCCTTATCTTGACTCTTTCATCTTATCATCAAGCCATTTGAATTTCCTTCACTGTACTCTCTTTTCAGGCAATCTAATAATAGATGTATCCTTGCCCCATTAAAGCACCTACCTCTGCTCTCTTCTTTCACTTTCATTTCCCTCCTTCTCTCTCCTCCTTTGCCATTCTCTTGTTTCTTCTTGTTATTTAAATTATAGACATATATGGACAGAAACAAATTCATCATTGTGTGAACATCATAGAATGCACTTACACAAACCTAGATGGTACAGCCTGCTGCACACCCAGGCTACATGGGATAGCCCGCTGTACACGTAGGCTAGAAGGCACAGTCTGCTGTACACCTAGGCTGGACAGCACAGCCCACTGCACACCGAGGCTAGATGGTATAGCCCGCTGTACATGTAGGCTAAAGGGCACAGCCCACTGTACAGCTAGGCTAGAAGGCACAGCGTGCTGTACATCTAGGCTATCAGTACAACCCACTGCACACCTAGGCTACACAGCACGGCCTATTGTTCCCAAGTGACAAACATGGACATCATTTTACTCTACTGCATACTGCAGGCAATTATAAAACAATGGTAAGTATTTGTGTATCTAAATACATTTAAACATAGAAAAGGTACATTAAAACCCTGGCGTTATAATCCTACTTGACCACTGCCGTATGTGTCTGTTATCAACTGAAACGCTGTTTTCTAAGTATCTACTGGGCACTTACAATGTTCTGAACATTTTCCTACATGAATTATGTGCACTATCAATTCCCTTCTTTGGTTTAACCTTCCCAACAATCTTCAAAGACAAGTACAATTATTTCTTTCTTTTCAAGTGAAGAGTTTAACTTCCTCATCCAGGGTTACTTGACACAAAGGTGTCAAGTGGTAGCACTGAGTTTAACTAAGATACAAAACCATGGAGGAAAAATATCATTGTGGTAAAGATGTGGTATTTTTTTCCCCATCTGAGTCCATGATTCCTTATGTCCAACGTACCAATTCGTATATTTTCTATTTACAAAAGAAAAAAAAATATTCAGAAGACGTTTCTTTTGATGTTTCTGATCTCATTTCTCATTCATCCTTACTGTATGCTTAGGCCACAGTTTGAAGTCAAGATCCTTAAGCTGGATCAACAGACTTTCAAATTTATAACTTAATCTGGTGCATCATCTCTAAAGTCCTTAATCATAGGCACAGTAACAATTCTCACAACCACTCTAGAGATTTAGGATGAATCAGCTTAGCCCATACTCTCCTTAGTCAAGTAAACATAGCTACAGGGTTGACATCAACTGCTTATGACCTCTGTCTGAATTATAGATTCTCATTTCTCCTTCCAATTTTTTAGGAGTTATCCGTTTTCTAAAGTTCACCTTCTAAATGCCTAAGTGTGCTGACCCTTGTAAGCAAGATAACTGTGCTAAATAGTAATGGAAGAAAGGAAAAGCAGGACACGGGAGAGACAATTTTATAAATCATTTTTATTCCCACAAAGTTGGTATTATGTGTCTTTTGCACATCAGGCATTCTGCTGGGTGTGCATCTGTATCGTATTGTGACTTAAACTTGCACTTGGCTAATAACTAATGATGTTGAACACTTTCCATGTGATTATTGCCATTTGAATTTCTCCTTTTATAACATGTCTGCTCCAAACTTTTGCATATTGGGTTTTTTTGCTTATCAGTTTTCTGTATTTTATACAGATTCTGGATATTATACATATATTCTGGATCTGATTAATAACTCAAACATCTTTTTCCACTCTATGATTTGGCTTTTCACCTTTTGAGTATCTTTTAATACCACCAAATTATTTAAAAATAGAGGTTCTTAATTTAATGTAGCTCAAGTTATTTTCCTTCTTTCTTAGTTATGTGTTCTATTTAAAAAATAACCCCAAAGGCAATCCTATGTTTTCTTCCAAATGTGTATCTTACCTTTTACTTATACTAGGAATCCATCTGAAATTGATTGGTGTGTATAGTATAAAGAAATAAAGTTTGTTTTTCTCCATTTAGTTATTGAAATGACCCAACAAAATTTATTGAAAAGTCTGACCTTTCATCACAACACTGAAGTGACATCTTTGTAATAAATCAAGTTATTACATATGTGTGAGTTTGCTTCTAGACCCTAACTTTTGTAGCATTTTGTCCAGGATACATGACTTCAATCCCACTGTGAAAATACATCAAACAAAAATTAAGAGACATTCTGCAAAATAACTGACCAGACTCTTCAAAAATGTCAAGGTCATGAAAAATATTGAAAGACTAGGGAACTATCACATATGGAAGGAGACTTGACAAATAAATGCAACGTGAGATTCTAAATTAGATTCTGAAACAGAGAAAGGATGTGAGTGGGAAAGACCAGCGGAGCCTAATCAACTTTGTAGTTAGTTAACAACGTCATACTGATAATATTAATAATTTCTTGGTTTGGGTTATTGTTTTGTGGTTGTGCAAGAGGTTAATATCAGTTACACTGAATGAAGAATACACAAGAATCTCTGTACTTTAAATTTTTTTTTCAGTAAATCTGAAATAAAAATGGGTCACAAAATCCAATAGATTTTCTTTCCTCATCCTTCAAAATTCCTCAGAATTATGCCCAATTTTTCTTTTTAGAATATTAACTTTTATAAGTTGGTTTTTATTTTATTGTTGGTATTTTTCTGGAACATCTCATGGTCTACCCTTTTTCTTACAATAAAAACAATAGTGCTACTATCCTCAAGTTAATAATCTTTATCTTATTGTCAAAAATTTGAAAACTTTTTTAAAAAAGTTTAGAAACCTATTTCTGTCTTTTGCAGAAAAAGGAATATATATAGATTACAGCCAAAGAGCTAGGTCTATAAAATAACTTAAATCTTTTGTAGCTAATCTATCTAAGGATATAAATTCTACATGTATCTACTCTTGCATTAGTAAATACCTGGAGAATATCTCTCCATGGTGTGTCTTTTTTTTCTCATTAATCTTAACTCTTTTTTATCTGAAGGCTTATGTTTTCCTTCACTTTTTGGAATTTTTCAATATTTTAATATGGTTACATTACATATTCTGAGGTTTTCCATGAGTTCATCTTATCATCAAGTGAAGTTTATTTTATTTTGTCAATTGCTGATAACTTTTCATGTTACTTGATGTTCCCTTTTCATTGCATTCTGTTCCTTTTTATCATTAATGTACATCCTAAACCCCTGTATGTTTTAAATACATAAATATTACTTTTAGAGTTGCTATTCCTTTTATTTTGGTCTATTTCTTATTGATAATTCTCTTTCTCTCTGGGAATTCTTAATTGTTTGTTCATATGTTACTAAATTATAGTATTACAGTGTTATTCCAGAAAATGGAGATGTATTTCCTTCCCTGCTGTTTTGTGGATAGAGCTAGGGCCCTGGTACCCTTCTCCACTGGAAGATCATCTTAGGGTATATATGCCTACAGCACAACATCAGATTGTACTTTTCCTGAATTGCCGAATGAGAAATGCTTTTCTCTGGGAGCCCTATATGCACATTATAAGCCATTAAAGAAGAATCCTCAGGTTTTCCAAATAAGGACAAAACTCATTCTACCAGACAGTCTAGTGATAACTGTAAGGAAATGGGATGGTGTGGGAGGAGAGGGGAGAAGGAAAAGGAAAATTCGTGGAAACTGACTGACTTGTCATTCAGAAAGACTTGCTAATGTCCACTTTTTATTCCTCTGCCCACTCCTGGATCCATATTCATAACTAAGACTCTGCTTGAAACAGTTGCTATTGCCTCTGCCATGGCGCTAGTTTTGGTGTGTGTATAAACCTACTTTAATTCACTTATCTTCTTCCAAAAACATTAAAATTGCTTCAGTAATTACTTCCTCCCAATCTCCCTACTATTTTAGGTTTGTTTTCTTTTCTTTCTTTTTCTTTATTTCTATAAAGCCTTTCAAAAGGGGTCACAGTAGAGTGGAGAGGAGTGGCCACTCTGCCATATTAAACATGAAGCTTTTTAATATGCAGTAAATCTCCAACTTCCATATATATATATATTACATGCAATGTAGTAGAGATTAAAGCAATAAACGGTAAACAAAAATTGATTATAGTTCACTGTGAAAGCACAACATATCCACAACCTCTCCAGCATCCAGAACAGGATGCAAAGAAAAATATGAAAATATAAGGCATTCAAGAAATAAATCATATAAATCAAATATAAACCATAAATAGTAAAATGCAAGGGTGACAAGGCAAGTTTTTAACTTTTAGGTTTTTTTTAAGATATGCTATATATATATATATATAGTGGAGTAATGGGTTATCATGGGAATGGGATTAGTGGCTTCATAAACGAAGACAGACCTGGGCTGGCATGCTCAACCTGGTACTACATGATGCCTTGCACTGCCTCAGGAACTTACAGACCTACAGAGAGTCCTTACCAGCAGGGAGGCACTCCCAAGGAGAAGTCCATTAACTTTGGGCTCCTGTGTAAAACTCTGGCCTCCATTAATGTAAAAAATATGTTTTATTTATAAATATCCCAGTTTCAAGTATTCTATTATAAGCAATAAAATGGACTAAAACACAAATTAACAGTTAAACATATTATATTAAAAATTATCTTTATATTGCATATCAATCTACTTTTTTTTCAGTTTCTGTCTACATTTTTGGTACAACTTTAGTTAAAAAAATATCTATATACTATATGGATGGATGAATGAGGCACAAGCTTTATATCATATGTGACACAGCTCATGCTAGACATAACTTTTATAAACATGCTCCTATATAAATTATGCCAAACGTAAGCCATTGACCATCCTTTGAATTCTAGGTAGGTAATACTAAACAACTCCCTTCTACAATTTTCCCTGATTATTTGTATATGCCTTTGCTGGCACTATCATTTTGCTTGTCCCATCAATATATAGTCCCCCAAAATTGAATTTATCAAAGCCATAGAAAACCTCTGTTTTGGTAGAAATTGCAACATCATTTTTTGAATTTATTCATGTCTGTACTTTAAAAATAATTCATATTGTGAGATGCTGGACCTTTAGTCAAACTCATGTTGAGGGTACAGGAATGTTGAAAAAAAAAAAAAAAAAAAAAAAGTCTTGACCTTGTTTATAGGCACTTCCACAACCTATGCATATGAGGATGTTACCTTCTACCTCAGTAAGACAAATTAGTCTTTTTAATTTAATTTTTATAAAGTTTATCTTTGCTCTCTAAACACCTTCTACTTAAGTTATACAAAGCAATTCAACAATGTACATTATCTATGCTTCACCATCCAGCAAAGATCTCAACATTCAATTATCTTTTTATCGTTCCTGTGAAAATCTCCTTAAGACAACTGGTCTTCAGTAGAGGTAATCTAGAAAATATGATCACAGTTTTTTGTGATCCAGATTGTTTCTCATCACAGACAAGAAAAAGTTTATACTTCCTTGTATGGCATAGCAAGACTTTACTTTGAAACTTTCTAATTTCATCTCTGAAAATTATTCTCTGCTAAAACAAAATTCTCAAGTTCTTTTGACACATAGTCATACACAGAGTGTTATCTTTTCCTGGCATGGTCTTTCTCCTCATCTTTGTGAGAATTGAACCTAGGAATTTGGCTCCAGATAATTTGCACTATTGCCTCCAAACCGTAGCAAAGATAGCACTGGATAGTTCCAGAAAAACAGTGTCTTTTTAGTACTCTTGAACTCTCAGAAAGAGAGTACCTTTACTTTCTAATACATTCAAAATAATTCCTACCCCCCAAAACCGTGGCTCTACCTGGGCTGTTCCCATTTCTGGGCTGAATGCATGGGGATGAGGTACTCTCATTGAAGTTGTCATCTCATCATGAGTTATGTGTCAGGGAGACAAAATTCAATGATTGTCTAACCAGATAGAAGAGGAGCAGTTCTAATAAGGAATAGAAGAATTCTCCTGTAAGAAAGAGAGAAAATTCAGAATGAACAGGCAGGCTCGGTGCCTGTATCTCAGTGGTTTGGGCACTGGCCACATACACCAGGGCTGGTAAGTTCGAACCCAGCCTGGGTCTGCTAAACCACAATGACAATAACAACAACAAAAAAAAAAAAAAAAGAAAAAAAAAGAAAAAGCTGGCATTGTGGTGGGCACTTAGTCCCAGTTACTTGGGAGGCTGAGGCAAAAGAATCACTTAAGCCCAAGAGTTTGAGGTTGCTGTGAGCTGTGATGTCACAGAACTCTACTGAGGGCAACATAGTGAGACTCTGTCTCAAAAAAAAAAAAAAAAGACTAAACAGGCAAAAACATGTATTACACTATCCAAACATCTTTTAAGGACAAATGAGTATCATCCCCTTAGGATTCCTTCCCTACTTGTTCTTCTGATACAGCTATGAAACAAGTTTAAGCGAACATGTATCACATAACAGTGTACTATTTCTTTTATTGATCTCTCTCCTCCTCTAGACTATAATTATTTGAGGACAGAACCTATATCTTAGCCATTTTTGTGTGCTCAGTGCATGGATAGTGTTGAGCAAAGAGTAAATCCTGAAATTGTTCCTTATGTTAGTAACATTACAAGCAAGGGTTTCTCTATCTTCTTCTATACTTGTGCATGTTCAGAAAAGCATATGCATGAAGGATTACTTTAGCACTGCCAAAAAAAAAAAAAATTCTCTGCAGAAATATGATTTAAATATAATGGTTTTGGCTTTAAGCAATAGATAATATGAAAAACATTTCTTTATCTTTTGTAGAATAGCTACTGATGACACAGTTCATTACGTTGATCAATGTTCTTACTTAAAAACTTATTTGAAAGGGTATTTAAAATCTGACAATGAAAATTAGTCTTCAAATTCATTGTTCATACAAAATATGTTTCTTCTTATCATCTGCTATATTTCCTTTGCTAGATAATGAGACTTCAGTAATGCCTGCTTCAATTTTGCATTGGCTATCAAGTAACAAAAAGATAAAATTTAATTTTAATTGCCTTAGCCTAATTTAGGCTATTTTTCTGGTGAAATTGTTTCCTAATCTAGCTCTTCAATTTATCATGAATAAAAATCATCCAAGATCCTTGTTTAAATTTCATATTTTTAGGCTCTATAAATTCTAATACTATTCTAATACCTTTTTTTATTTTTAACTTTTGATAAATTACTTATTTATTAGTAAGTAAATTTGCATGTTTTACATCTCAGGAAAATATAAGAACAAAGCATATTTCTGAATGAACAGAATGACAAAGAAGAAATGATAATGAACATTAGTCAGTCAATCTAAAGGAGGGCGGGAAAGAGGACAAAGAAAAATAGACCTCCATTGGATGAAAGGAGAAAAGAGAATTTCAGGCATCAGAAAAGATTCCCTCACAGCTTGCAAAAGTTTTATAGAGGATTCTGCAATAACAATGAGGAGCTTCTGAATATGGAATCTAGATTAGCCAACAGTATGATATCAATATTGAGTTTCCTCAATTTGAGCATTTTTTCTTGGTTATTGATGAGAGTCTCCTTTTCTTAGGAATAGTATGTCAAAATTATAAGAGTGCAAAGTTATGATACCTTTAACTTATACAAAAATGTTTGGGCAAAATATTATATTTAAAAAATGAAAATTTCATATATACACATGTATGTTTAAACACACATAGGACTACATATACATAGAATATGTACATATAAACATATATGTAAGACCTTATTATATTCTCCAAGTTTATGTTAAATTTAAAATAAAAGCTCAAATAAAAATGTATCATATTATGAACAAAAGAAGATGTCTACTACTATAACATCTGCTCAATATATTTTCCTTAAAAGTCTTAGTTAATGCAACAAAACAATAAAAATATATAAAGTATACGAAATAAATACAACTCCACCATTTTCAGGTATATAACTGTCTGCAAAAAACATGTAAAATAATATATATGGGAACAGTAGCTGATGCCTATAATCCTAACACTTTGGGAGTCCAAGGTGGGTATATTGCTTAAGCTCAGGAGTTTGAGACCACTATAAGCAAGAGTGAGACCCTGTCTCTACTAAAAATAGAAAAACTAGCTGGGCTAGGCAGCACCTGTGGCTCAGTGAGTAGGGCACCAGCCCCATACACCGAGGGTGGTGGGTTCAAACCCGACAGTGGCCAAACTGCAACAAAAAAATAGCCAGGAGTTGTGTCAGGTGCCTGTAGTCCCAGCTGCTCAGGAGGCTGAAGCAAGAGAATCACCTAAGTCCAAAAGCTGGAGGTTGCTGTGAGCTGTGATGCTACAGTACTCTACTGAGGGTGACAAAGTGAGACTCTGTTGCTAAAAAAAAAAAAAAAAAACTACCTGGGCACTGTGGTGGGCACCTAATCTCAGCTACTTGGGTAGTTGAGTCAAAAGGATCACTTGAGTTGCATGGAGGCCACCCAAATGCTTATCAACCCATGAATGGATTAACAAACATGGTATACAAAATGGTATATGTATACCATGGAACACTATTCAACCATAAGAAATTATGGAGACTTTATATCTTTTATGTTCACCTGGAAGGAGTTGAAATACTTTTTTAGTCAACTATCTCAAGAATGGAAGAAAAATTATCCAATGTACCCAATAATAATATGAAACCAATATATAAGCAATTACACATTCATACAAATGATAAAACACAAAAAGGGGGAGGGGTGAGAAGGGAGAGGGAAAGATGGGTGATTAGGGGGAGAAGGGAGGGCATTTGGTGGGATCTTAGCTAATATACACAATGCAAGGGTATTCAGCACACTCCTTGTGTGAAGGGCTCTTCTACAACTTAAACTTTACCTTGGAAGTGAGAACATTGTAACACAAAAATGTGTACCCTCATATTAATTTGAAATTTAAAAAAAGATCATTGAACCCAAAAATTTGAGGTTTCTATGAACTATGATGCCACCCAGAGTAGTCTACCCAGAGTGACAGAGACTCTGTCTCAAAAAAAAAAAAATAAGTAAAATAAAAGTATATAGCAATCCAACATTCCTATAAATTAGCAACAATACACACATATCATTTTTAAAAGCATCATTCAAAATGGCAACAAAGTCAAAAAATATATAAGATTAAATATCAAACATGTGCAAGACCTATATGCAAAACTTATAAAAATTTTCAGAAATATATCAAATGCTAAATAGATAACACAAGTTCATGGATGGGAAATCTTTTTAAAATATCCATTTTTTCTAATTCAGTCTACATAGAGTAATTCAGGTAAAACATCTCCAGTAATTCTGGTATAAAGGTTTTTGTTCCCCACCCCCCACCCTTTTGGAACTAAGAAAGATGATTCCAAACAGTTATATGAAAGGAAAAAGAGCCAATGGCCACGGCACTACTAAAAAAAGAGGAAGATGGAAAGAACCAGAAGGAGGTGGGGAAAAGACATAAGAATCCTAAATATTTATTCACCTAACACAGGAATGCCCAGATACATAGCAAACCCTACTAGATCTGAGTCAGGGGTGTCCAACCTTTGGGCTTCTCTGGGACACATTGGAAGAATAATTGTCCTGGGCCACACATTACATACTCAAACACTAATGAAAACTGATGTCCCAAAACAAACAAACAAAAAAAGAGGTCTGTGCATGATTTTCATGGTATCTACCACCACAGATAAGCAAAAAATTCCCCTTATAATAGTCCAAATTATGCAACAGCCTATTCAGAGAGTCTTTTAAAGTCATCTATTTGGTCCTAAGTTTGCAGAAATGTACATACCTAAGAATGTAGAAAATGTACATACCTAAGTATAAAAGAAATCTTTGGGGTTTCTGATTTTTTTTATTATAAAAGTACAAGTAGGCAACATAAAACTAATGCTATATTTGACATTGTATTTGAGAAAATAATGTATCAATATCTGGTTAGATGGTAGTAGTTGCTATTCTCAGTGAATTCTCAAGATGCTCATCTGACATTAATTTTACTTTTAATGTCCTTCATTCTTAAAAATATTAATAGTTGCTCACAGACATAAACTGCATATTTTTTGCTGTTCACAAGACTGTATTTAGCCAATATGTGGAAATGCATAAAATTGTTTGCCTTGTTTTGAGCTTGCCATAATTTTAGTTTCATTTGGAATGCTATTATGGTTTGAACCATTGTACTGTTAAGCTGGTTTTCAACTGGAAGATGCATATTTAACTCATTTAAATGAGTGACCAAATCCACTAACAATGCTTAATCTACAAGCCAATTTTTATCAAGTTCTAGCAGAAATTTGGTTTTTGATACTATAAATGACTTGATAACATGTCACAAATCATAAAATCTTTTCATCATTTGGCCTCAACTCAGCCATCTTACTTCCAAAAAGTAAATGATGTTGCCATAGTCAGCATCAATACTTTTAAGAAATTCCTGGAATTGGTGACGATTCAATCCCTTGACCCTTATGAAATTCACAGTCTTGATGATTTGTATGACATTATCCATTTTTAAAGCTTTTGCACATAAATTTTCTTGATGTACTGTGCAATGATACTTCATCAAATGTTGAGTTTGGGGTGACAATTTCATCATCTTCTATTAATTTTACATGTCCCTCTCTTATACTTACCATCACCAGGGCACTATCAGTAACTATTCCAGATACATTGACAATGGACAAAGAAAATCACTTTAACATATTTTTTATTGCTTTGTATAAATCTCTTCATTTAATTGTGCCTTTTAGTGGTACATTATATTCATCATGAATACCTTGAATAAAAATGGCAAGTTGAGCTGTATTTGTAGCATCGGTGCTGTCATATATCACCTAAGCATAATGTTTAAAATTGCTAACTATACTCTCTAATCTTTTTTCAATAGATTTTTCCCATTTTCTTTACTTTTCCCATCTATAGTCTGATAAAACAGGCTGATTTCAGAAATATCCCCCTTTCTTTCAGGGAGGATATTTGTGACACTTTTCATACATTGCTTAATAAATTCACAATCAGTAACTGGTTTTGATATTTTTTGCTATTAAATATGCTACCATATAACTACCTTGTGCAGTGAAACATCTAAGTTTAAAACATTTTTTTAAAACATTGCTGAGAAAAGCAACTTGTTTTTAGTTCCACTATTCTGTGCTTATGACACAATCCTTCATATACATTGAATTCAGCAGCATGTTTGGCATGTAATACCTTTTCAAATCAACCTTTGAAAACTTGTACAAATTCCCTACCAATTAAGCATAGTGTATTACTATTTGCTTTGATAAACAGTACTCATCTGTCCACTTTTCACTGCATAATCTTCCTTCATTCATAATTTGTCTTCTTTTGGGTTCTGTTTTCCTTTTAGATATTATAGAAGCAATCTAGGATTAATAAAATAATAATAGATAAGGGACGATATTTAACTTTATAATGAAAATTAATTAAAAGGAGAATAGAAAGCAATATTTGGGCCTTTCCACATTTCAGCTTGTGATGCAGGGCAAGCCAGAGGGCTGACTGTAAAGCACAGTGGACAATTTCCAAGGTGTGGAAGTTCCTTTAATAATCAACTAAGAATGCTTACCTGATTTCTAAATATCAACAAATGTCTAATGTTGCAATAGTAGGTTGAAATATTATTAATATTTGCTGCCTTACCAAGTCACCATGAGCATATACAACATCCAATGGTGTCAATTTGACTGCAGTTGGAAGACAAAACAAAGGAAGCCACACCACAATGAAAAACAGAAGCCACGCATGTGTACAATAGCAAGAGAATTTGTATGTTTATTTTACATGACATTGTTGTCTACAATGTTTATGCTCGAGAACCACACAATCAAGTTTCACAAAAACATCACCAAAAAAACCTCATAATGTTTTAAGTAAGTTTATGATTTTGTTTGGGCCACATGTGGTCTGTGGGACACCAGTTAGACACCCCTGATCTAAGCAAAGAGACAAATAACAGCATCATAATTGCCAGGGACTTCAACCCTCTAGTGCCAGAATTAGACATATCATCCATCAGAGAATAAATAAACACTGGACTAAAATGAGACTCTAGAACAAATGGGCCTAATAGACATTTACAAACATTTTTACCCCAAACCACGGACTATACATTCTTCTCATCAGCACATAGAACATTCTCCAAGATTGATTGTATCTTGGGCCAAACAGCACGTCTTAACAAATTCAAAAAAATAGAAATCATACCATGTATCATCTCAGACCATAGCCGAATAAAACTAGAAATCAACTCCAAGAGAAATACTCAATTCTCCTCAAAATCATGACAATTAAACAACTTGCTGCTGAATAATTTTTGGGTCAAGAATGAAATTAAGATGGAAATACAAAGATTCCTTGAACTGAACAATGGTACAATGGTGAAGACATAGGCTATCAAGATCTATGGGATTCAGCAAAAGTAGTAAGAAGAAAATTCATAGCCTTAAATTACCACATCAGAAAGACAGAAAGAGCATGTATTAACAATTTAATAACCTATCTGAAGGAACTAGAAAAGGTAGAGCAAACCAAACCCAAAGTCATCAGAAGAAAAGAAATAACTAAGCTCAGTGCAGAACTAAAAGAAATGGAAAGCAAGACCAATAAACATAAAAGAATTGATGAAACAAAAAAAAGTTTCTTCTTTGAAAAGATAAAATATGGTAGACTTCTTGCTAAATTAACCAAGAAAATATGAAAATGTACCCAAATAATATCAATGAGAATGAAAAGGACATATTACAAGTGATACCACAGAAATAGAAATTATCATCTGTGAATACTATAAAAATCTCTACTTACATAAATTCAAAAATATAGAGAAAAATAGACAAACTCATAGAAATACACAACCTCCCAAGACTTAATCAGGAAGAAATAGACCAATAACAAGCTAAGAAACAGAAGCAGTAATAAAAAAAATCTTACAACAACAACCAAAAAGCTCCAGACCAGATGGATTCACAGATGAATTTTACCAGACCTCAAGAAAAAAAAAAAGAGCTGGTACCCGTACTGCAGAAAATATTACATAACATCAAGAAGGAAGAAATCCTCCCCAACTTTATGAATCTAGTATCACCTTGATACCAGAGCCAGGAAAGGACACATACAAAAAAAGAAAATTACAGATCAATATCCCTTATGAATAAAATGCAAAAATGCTCAATAAATACAAGCAAACTGAATTCAACCGCACATCAAAAAAGAAAGTACAAATAAATAATAAAGGATTTTCTCATTTTCCTATAAATTATTGATCAAAGTAAGTGGTAGGCATTTTCAAAATTATAGATGCTTATTAAAAGCCAACTTCAAAATTTGGGGGGCTAGGCAATATGTTATTAGGACGCGTCTAACTTTAATTCTCCTGGATATTGACCTGAATTAGAATCAGCCCAGGTTCTGGAAGTTTTCTAGGCCTCAGATATGAGTAGCTAACTTGTGAAAGCAAGGTAAGCTTGGCTTTTCTGATAAGCACAATTGTGTATATAACCTGAAGACAACAACCTAGGGCCAGCTTTTATATCCTAGCTTCCTACCTACCTGTGTCCATTCATATAAATAAACCTGAAGGCATGGGTAGTATCCATGTGGAATAAAGTCATACTAGAGACAAAAATGCAATTAAAATAATGGATGTGAGAAGTTTATTGTAAACTGTTTATTTTCTCTCATAATCATGCTCTTTAAGAGTCTATTAACATCTTTATATTTATAGATACCATCCAGAGAAGATAATCTGTTGGGTCTCCACAAAGGTGTGATAAATTGTAGCATAGTTAATCTTGAGAATGCAAGTCAGGCATTTTGCCATTTATTTCAGGCTTTATTGCTTAGAAGTTTCAGTCCACAATCTTCACAATCTTCATAATATCTTTTGGTGACAAAAAATATCTGCAGGGGACTAAAGGTGATTTGAAGCAAGAGAGCTCAGCATACTGATTCTTCTTTAACAATTTCATGTTCCTTCCTATTGTTGGGAACAGGTTTGATAAACTCACAGCACAATGTTAACATGGAACACTATGATGTTTCTTAGAAACATAATTTCAAAATTCTTATGATAGAAATTTTTTTCCAATTGGTAGTAATTCTATCCAGATTAGGGGTGAAATTTTTTTTAAAAAATACTATTTAACTATTTGCACAGTAAAATTTTCACTCAAAAAAGACACTAATTTATTTTGTACATCAGGCACTCCAGAGTATAAAAGAAAACATCATTTTACAAGTTGGGAGCTATTTTTAGATCTACTAATTGGTTCAGAATAAGCTGTTAAAAAATGATGAATAGATTTAATGTCTGTGTAAGTGATTTGTCATACAACCCCATATAATTTTCCCCTCCAATGAGCAGTCTGCTATCACTTACATTTTCTTCTCAATTTAGGCCTAATTTGTTCAACACTCTAGAAAAAGTAAAAATATTCTTCTGCCTCCAAGCATTATCCATGAAGCTAAGAAGTTTGACATTCATTTGCCTATGCATTTCACCCAAGATCAGTTTAAACAATAGAGAGGTGTATGCATGAGTGAGTGTATGTATGTGTGTATGTCTTTACAGAAAGACTGACATTTCCTTGAAGTTGACCAAACCACCACTAAGGCACCATCTGCAGCCTCATGAAGGATACCAGCTGCTGTTACTCAATAATGGATTTTATTCAAAAGGAATTTATTGTACACGGCAAGTGTCACACTAATATCCATTAAGACAAAATTGTTTGGTGTCTATCATCAAACAGAGTGCCCCATCTTTTCCAAATAAAAGCTAGATGTCTTTTAGGACCAGGCAGAGAAGCAGATCTATAAAAACAAAGGTTCTAACTATCGCTTCTTAAGCTTTTGCTTTCCCTTTAGCCATCTTTACTGATCAGGTAATTGTATGAGGCACACACAAATTTTCTCAACTGTTGTGAAAAACTGAGTTTATGAACCTGCAATTTAGTTATTAGGAAATTGTGTCACAGGTCCTTATACAGAAATTGAGTTACAGAATTAAGTTGGGTGGTACACTACAGAAAGTAAGTAAAAGCTTGGGCAAGGCTTTAAAAGAGGTAGTCTTGCCAGAGCAAACAGACCTACCACATACGTGGGTGTATGAATGTAGAAAGCTAATGGTGGTTACTACCTGTACCCAATATTTTTTAAAATGTCAATTTCATAAATCTTTAATTAGAAACATTTGCCATAGTATGAATGGCATAGCAACAAGAACAAAAAAAAAAAAAATCTACCTCCCACTGAAACTTGGTGGTCATTGCTGCCTGTATTTTGTGAGGTAAGGCAATACAGATAGCATTTGCGACATGTTATATTTGTTCAAAAACTGAGTTTCAAATAATTATAGGACTTGCTCACAAGGTGATGAAGCTAGTAGTAAGACACTAAGTGATTTTTGACTCTAAATCTCGTGTTCATTTTCCATTCTACCTGTCAGAATTTTGACATCATCCCATTAATTTATAGCACTCTTTTCCAGTTGTACCATTGTCATCAATCTCAGAGTGCCCTAGCACTTCCTTCACTGACATCATCACGACTTCACTTGTGGGAAGCCTCCATGCAAGATTGTTCCTACTATTTGCCTTCAGTTAACTTTCCATCACCATCACTAATTACATAGAAAAAGACATGCTCTTGTACTTCACCAACCTTGATTTACAACATTTTCCCACTTATTCCTCCAGAAACATAATTCCTTTATGTATAGCAGTCTAGCTTTCCAAAAAATTACTTTTAATTTTAACTAGATTAAAAGTAAATATCATAGAACAGGCTATAAATGAGTGTGTGAGAGTGCATTTACATATATATATATATATATAGAGAGAGAGAGAGAGAGAGAGAGAGAACTTACAACTACTTATATCACAGTTTATTAAGCTTTCAACATTTCCTTCCAAGCACTCTGTAACAGCTTGTCTTTCTCACTTTGAAACCCCTTTTTCTCTTGGTCCTAACCTCTAGAATTCCAATGCTATTTATTATCCTGTATGTCTGGGGCAAAGTGCTGACATGTATGAGAGTGATTTGAATATTAGGAAATTAGGATTTGGCCCTAGATCACCACCATGTGTATATGAGATATTGTTAAAACGCTTGTTCTAAAGGAATTTAGACAGTTAATTAAAAACTAATTAACACGCTTAATTTTTTTTCCCACATATCTGTTTGGGGCGCTCAGTTCACATTCCTGTTTTGAGTACTGGGTAGTGATGTGTCTTTTCCCTAACATGGGACTATCATTTAGATAGAGAACTCAGGTAAGGAAAATTTGAAAATTATCAGTACACATTTGTACCTTAAGGTAAGTCATTAAAGTCAAGTAGTAATTTCATTTAAAATAGACATCACATATCCTACTTATTAAAGTATCTCAAGAATGGAAGAAAAAATATCCAATGTACTCAGTACTATTATGAAACCAATTTACAATCACTCACATTTTTATATGAAGAATAGATCACAAGTATAGCCCAGGATGAAGGAGGGAGGAAGGGTGGACAAGAGGGGAGATGGGAGGGGAGAGAGAGGGAGGGTGAATGGTGGGATCACACCGATAGTGCATAATGCAAGGATACATGTTGGATCTACTAAGTATCAAGTATAAGTGTCTTAACACAATAATTAAGTAAATGAGACGAGGTCTATATTAACCAGTGTGATGTAAACGCTCCTAGTTCTATATAAAATCAGCACATTGTACCCCATAAATGCATTAATGTATATATAATCTATGTTTATAATTTAATAAAAAAAAAATCTTTAATAAAATAAAATAGATGTCACAAAAATATCATTGGGACTCTTTTCAGTCACAGTTACACTGTTGAGAAAGAGAAGGCTTTAAAAAAAGAAATAGAAGTATCTTGCTTAATACTTTGGAAAAGTAGAACACCTCACTCAGCTCTTTCTGTCTCCAGGGACTAGCGCTTCCTGCTGAGTCACTGCTCCCATCTAGGGAAACACAAGCACCACAGGCAATTGTCAATCAAGAGCTAAGTTGGTCTGATGTGGCTCAGCCAATGAGATATGAGATTCTCCAAAGAGGAAGAAAAGTGACAGTTGCGAATAAATATAGACTCATTTGAGGCATGAAAGCTTTCTCAGAAGCCTCGTCTTACATGGTGGATGGGCAGCATTGATGTCATTACTTTTTAATTACTTCCCTGAGTAGACAGGTGTCACCTCTCAGCCTAGAATAACTCTGGAGATTGAAAATTGCATAGCCTCTCTCCTGACAGTCTCGCCTAGCAGAAGTATTCTTGTACTTTTATGGATTTTTTTGATATAAATATTTCAACTATGTTTTCTTTCCTTCACTTTAAACTAATTACTTGTGTTTTCTATCTAATTAGCACCTGTGCTCTCAAACACATCCCCTATGTGCTCACTTACTGTCACTCCCTTCTATGTAAGAGTTTGGATGGCCCATATGCTGTCTGATAACATGCTGATTATAGGTTATCAGGGACCTAAATAAGATTCTAGGTGAATGTGATCCATGAAGATTATGACTTCAAATAGATTAACTTTTCTTGCCCACAAGGTGAAGGAAATATTACAGGTAATAGGCACAGATTTGCACTCAGCTTTCATATTAAGGTTTGTGGGAAGAAATCCAGGAAATTACCAATAGACCAATGTTATAATGACCAACATTGAATAATATCTCAATTATTGGTTTTTTCAAAGTCTGACATCTTGACTAACATTCAAGTGTTAATTAGATTCCACTTAATAGAGACCTACAAAAAATACATATTTATATTCACTTTCTTTCAATCTTATAACTGTTATTGATAGCATAACTATACAACCACAGAGGAAAATAGAAATATCAGTAAAAGAATTATATCAACAAATTTGTGGATAATGCAAACTGTAAGAGGATACCATCTAAAATGGTCTTGGAGGAGGTGTCAGACTAGCAGGAGGCAACCTGTCTGGTAGAATTTTGAAGAGGGTCCAATAAGAAAGAGACAAATGTTATGATTATTAGAAATCATGTGGCTGAAAATAAAGATATTGTTGACTTAAATCTATACACATAATAATCACTGAAACACCTCCCCACAGGCTTCTCCAAATATGTATGTACACAGTGTTTACCCTCTAGGTCTTCACTGCTGAGCAAACAATGAAAACAATGCCAAAAAGCAGTTTTTTCTATGTTAATATTGAATACACTTACTGAAAACAGTTAATTACCCAAATGTGACTTGTTAACCTAAAGCAAAACTCTTCAGTATCAATCAGTAAACACCTGATTATCCAGCATGTACCCTTGCATTATGCTTCATAGTTGTGATCCCACCATTTACTCTCCCTCAATCTGACCTTCTGCCTCCCTTCTCGTCCCTCCCTCCTCCCTCTTTCATTCTGACCCATAGTTGTGATCTATTCTTCATATGAAAATGTGAGTGATTGTAAATTGGTTTCATAATAGTACTGAGTACATTGGCTATTTTTTTTCCATTCTTGAGATACTTTACTAAGTAGGATATGTTCCAGCTCCATCCAGGTAAATGTAAAAGAGGTAAAGTCTCCAACTTTTTTAAGGCTATATAGTATTCCATGGTATACATATACCACAATCTGTTAATCCATTTATGGGTCCATGGGCACTTGGGCTTCTTCCATGACTTGGCTATTATGAATTGAGCTGCAATAAATAATTGGTGCAAATATCTTTGTTATAAAGTGATTTTTGGTCTTTTGGATCTACACCTAGTAGAGGAATTGCAGGATCAAATGGCAAAAAAAAAAAAAAGCCTGATTATCCCCTAAAAAAAAAAAAAAGTGTGTGTGTGTGTGTGTATATATATGTACAGTATGTACATATACATAGTTGGAAAATTAGTAATTTAGATATTTAAAGAAAGCCTGTAGTTAAAAAAAAAAAAAAAGAAAAAAGAAAAGAAAATTCATGACAAACACACCAAAGAGTGAACCTCAGTGGAAGCAGAGATGTTTCAAGGAACAGAAAATAACTTTAAATGTATTTTATTATTACTCAGAGGAAGTTTCAAGAAAATACTTCATCTATAAAAAGACCAGTATTCTTTTTCAAAAACAAACACTTTAGAAAAATAAGAAGGGCTTACTGGAAATATAAGACATGATAATAAAATTAAAAATACATCAATAGAAAAGTGGAAGGAAAACTCATGGAAATATGGGAGAACATAAAGCAGAAATAATAAGAAAGAAAATATGAGACAAAATACATTTTTTTCAATCAAGGGAATACAATTTATTATTAATTGTTGCAGAAAGGGTTAATAAACAAAACTGAGTGAATGAAATTGTGAAAGATATGCTTTTAAGGTGATATTTTAAACTTTCTACATCTTTACTGATTTTTGCTTTTTCTATCATGGACTAAGAATGTTAGAGTCTCCAGCTACAATTATTGATTAGTCTGTTTCTCCCTGTAAGTCTGCAATTCTAGACTGATTATTTATATATACATAAATGTTTACATTATCTTAAAGAAATAAAATATTAATTACTATGAAGCTTACCTATTTTCTTCTGGGCATTGCTTTTTGCCTTAAAGTTGATTTGCCTTATACTAATATGACTACACAGCTTTTTTGTGTTATTTTTAATAATATATATCTTTTCTGTTTTTCCTTGCTTCCAAACTTTTGTTTCTTTATTCTAAACATTATATAGTTGGATTATTTTTCAATACATACTGACATCCTTTGTCTTTTTGGCTTTTATGGTTTTATTAAGGTATACTTGATGAACAACATATTGCACGTATCTGAAGAATAAATTGCACAATCCTATGGATTTGGACATTTACATACAACATAATCAAGACAATGAACATTTCTAATATACCCCCAAGTTTCTTTGTGTTCCTCTATAATCCATTCTTCCTTTGGCTCAATCCTCAGGCAAACACTGATCTATTTTCTGTCTGTATAAATTAGCTTGAATTTCTTGAAATTTCATATAAGAGAAATCATATGCTATATACTTTCTTTTGTCTGGCTTCTTTTACTCAGTATAATTATTTTGAGACTCATGCAAGTTGTTGCATAGAATTGTCCTTTTGAAAATTATCTATTTTATGGATATATAATAATAAGTTTAGACATTTACCTATTGAGAGACTTTTGAGTTGTTTCCAGGTTAGGGCCATAACAAATACAGCTGCTGTGAATGTTCATGAACAAAGTGTTAGTGTGGACATATGATTCATTTCTTTGGGAAAATAACTAAGAGTAGAATGGCTGAGTACTATTGTATTGGTATGTTTAATGTTTTAAGAAACTGCCAAACTTAGTTCCAAGTTGTCATACCATTTTACATTCCAATCAAAGGTATGAAAGTATCAATTCTTAAACATCCTTCCCAAAACTGAGAATGGTCAAGGTTTTTAGTTTTAGATATTCTCATAGGTTTGTAATGATATTAACTGTGGTGCTACTTTACATTTACTCCATGATCAATGATATTAAGCATTTTATCATGTCCTTACTTACAATTCATACATCTTCCTAGAAAACTGCACTTCAAATCTTTTGTTCATTTTAAGATATTTCAAATTATAAAATGGACTTTTCAATAGTCTTTTTTATTATTGAATTTTGTGTGTTTTATTTATTCTAAATAATCCTTTACCAGTCTTTGAGAATATTTCCTCCCCGGTCTCTGGCTTGTAAAATGGCAATACTTCAAAAAGCAGATATTTTTAAATTTGATGAAGTCTACTATATCATTTTTTCTTTTATGAATCATGTTCTTGGTGTCACATCTAGGAAATCTTTGTCAGAACCAGGTAATAAGAATTTTCTGCTGCTTTCTTGTAGGTTTTACAATTAGAGCTATGATCCATTTTGAGTGGATTTTTATATATGGTGCTAGACATGGATTCAAGTTCATTGCATATACATAGCCAATAGATCCAGCACCATATGTTAAAAAGTGATCCTTTCCCTATTGAATTTCTTTTACACAATAAAAAACATCATTTTTTAACTAATTTTTTAAACTAATTTTCTTTTACACATTTAAAAAAATTAGTTTTTTGAGAGGAGGGGGCAGATAGCCAACTGGACCCAGCTTTCAACAGAAGCTCCTGTCCAGAGGGAAAGATAATGACCAGAAAGTACCCAATAAAGCTGAAGATCAGGAGCTGAGCTGTGAGAGAAGAGTGACAACAGCACCTCACCTCAGCTGAGGCAAGCTGTGACTCCAAGGAAGCAAATTACAGGTTTGGGCTGAGCTCAGGTAGAACATTCCTCAGTCAAAATTAAGTACCTGAGGCAGGTAGGCTCCCTGCCTCCCACTGCTGGCTGGTGGCAGAAGGTGGTGGCTGGGCCAAGGAGGCACTGACTTTCCTTTGATTCTGGCAGGTGAAAAGCCCTGGCACATTTGTTTATTGGACAGAACTGGGCCACAGAGACTGGGTTACTAGAAACTGGTGGTGGGGTTATCAGAGACTGAGGTTATCAGAGACTGGCAGTGAAGGAGATACAAGGAGGGGAAAGAGACATCAGCTCCCCTGGTCCAACTCTTCTCCTGGGAGGGCCTTTTTGAATCCACGGAGCATGGGAGCAAGCCACACTTGAGCTGCCAGTAGACCCCTGCTATCTAATCACTGGGGACCTTTTGCACTCTCCCATTAGAGAGTTGGGACAACTGCTTTGGAACTCTTGACCTGAGCAAATCACCTCCAAGGTGTACCCTGATTCTGTTATAGTAGGAAGGTTTGATTTTTCTCTTCCAGTTGTTGTCTGTGAGGAGGTAGGATGTCTTAGTTGCTTGCATTTCTCCACAGCTGAGACTTCAAGCCAGAGTCACTGATTCACTAGGACTGGACAGAGATCAGCTGAATACAATACAGAGCTACCACACCAAGCAGGTCCCCAGAGTCTCAGACTGTAGTACTATACGGGTCCTTTGCAAAGCTGCAGGGGAAAAGTTACAGTCACCAGTCCCAGCTCTTTGGCAAAGGGCTGGTTAAACCCTACTCCAGGAGCCCCCAATCTGATTTCACCATATCTACTCATCTAGACAAATGGTGAAAAACAATCATGGGGCAGAATCAGCGGAAAAACATAAATAGTCAGAGTAGATCAACTCTCACAAGGAATGACAAAGCAGACACACCAGAAAATCCCATTCTTAAACAAATGGCTGAGATGTCAGAAACCAAGTTTAGAATTTGGATGGTAAATAAAATTAACAGATTGGAAGTAATGTTGAAATTAGAAATTCTAGAAATAATTCAAAAGTTGTCTCAAGAATTCAATGAATTCAGACAAAATCACCAAAGATTTTGACACATTGAGAAAAGAAATTGCAGCCCTCTAAGATATGAGAAATACAGTAGAATCCCTGAGTAACAGAATGGAGCAGCCAGAAGAAAGGAATTCTGACATTGAAGACAAAGCTTTTGAACACTCTCAAATGCTCAAAGAGGAAGAAAAGTGGAGAGCAAAAACAGATCGTTCTCTCAGAGAGCTGTGGCATAATTTCAAAAATGCAAACATTTGCCTTATAGGAATTCCTGAAGGCAATGAGGTTGCTTTGAAAGGCCCAGATGCTCTAATCCAAGAGATAATCAAGGAGAACTTCCCAAACATGGCAAGAGATTCTGAAATTCAGATAGCAGACAGTTTCAGAACCCCAGCATGACTCAATCCAAATAAAGCATCTCCCAGACACATTATAATTAACTTCTCCAAAGTTAATATGAAGGAGAAAATTCTTCAAGCAGCCAGACATAAGAAAAACATAACCTACACAGGGAAGAAGACTAGAATGCCTGCAGATCTCTCTGCTAAAACTTTTCAAGCTAGAAGATGATGGTCATCTACCTTCAACCTCCTAAAAAAAAAAATACTTTTCAAACCAGAATCCTCTATCTAGCTAAACTGAGTTTCATTTATAATGGAGAAATTTAATACTTTAATGACATTCACATGTTGAAAAAATTTACCATGAATAAACATCCTCCAAAATTGATCACAACTTAGGTCACAAATTTAACCTCAGAAAATTTTTAAAAAATATAAATTATTCCTTATATCTTCTCAGACCATCATGGAATAAAAATTGAACTCAATAACAACAGGAATCTGCAAACTCACTCAAAGACATGGAAACTAAATAATCTTATGCTGAATGATAGCTGGGTCATAGATGAGATTAAGAAAGAAATTACCAAATTTTGGGAACAAAACAACAATGAAGACATGAACTACCAGAACCTGTGGGATATTGCAAAGGCAGTCATAAGAGGAAAATTTATAGTGTTGCAAGCCTTCCTCAAGAGAACTGAAATAGAGGAAGTCAAAAACTTAATGGGACATCTCAAGCAACTGGAAAAGGAAGAAGATTCCAACTTCAAACCCAGCAGAAGAAAAGTAATAACCAAAATTAGATTAGAATTAAATGAAATCGAAAACAAAAGAATTATACAACAGATCAATGAATCAAAAAATTAGTTTTTTGAAAAGTTCAATGAAATAGATAAACCTTTGGCTAATCTAACCAGAAATAAAAGAGTAAAATATCTAATTTTATCAATCAGAAATGACAAAGACGAGATATCCACAGACTCCTCAGAAATTAAAAAAATCCTTAATAAATATGACAAGAAACTCTATTCTCAGAAATATAAAAATCTGAAGGACATAGACCAATACTTTGAAGCACACCACCTTCCTAGACTTACCTAGAAAGAAATGTTGAACAGGCCTATATCAAGTTCTGAAATAGAATCAACTATATGAAATCTCCCCCAAAAGAAAAGTCCAGGACCAGATGACTTCACATCAGAATTCTACAAAACCTTTAAAGACAACTACTACCTATATTACTTAACCTTTTCCAAAACATCAAAAAAGAAGGAATATTTCCCAACACATTCTATGAAACAAATATTACCCTGATCACCAAACCAGGAAAAGACCCAACAAGAAAAGAAAATTATACACCAATATCACTAATGAATATTGATGCAAAAATATTCAACAAGATCCTAGCAAACAGAATTCAGCAATACATCAAATTATACACCACAACCAAGTGGGTTTTATCCCAGCGTCTCAAGGAGGGTTCAATATATGTAAATCTAAACATATAATACATCACATAAACAAATTAAAAAACAAAGACCATATGATTCTCTTGATTGATGCAGAAAAAGCTTTTGGTAATATTCAGCATCCTTTCATGATCAGAACACTTAAGAAAATAGGTATAGAAGGGACATTTCTTAAACTGATAGAAGACATCTACAGCAAACTCACAGCCAATATTGTATTGAATGGAATAAAATTGAAAACATTTCCACTTAGATCAGGAATCAGGCAATGTTGCCCACAATCTCCACTGCTTTTTAACATTGTAATGGAATTCTTAGCCATTGCAATCAGGCAAGAAAAGGCAATCAAGGGTATCCATATAGGATCAGAGGAGATCAAACTTTCACTCCTCACAGATGATATGATTGTATATCTGGAAAACCCTAGTGACTCAACTATAAAACTCTTAGGAGCAATGAAGGAATACAGTAGCTTCTCGGGATACAAAATCAATACTCATAAATCATATAGCATGAATCAGTAGCATTCATGTATAATAACAATAGCCAAGCTGAAAAAACAGTCAAGGACTCTATTCCTTTTACAGTAGTGCCAAAGAAAATGAAATATCTGGGAGAGTACCTAACAAAGGATGTGAAAGATCTCTATAAAGAGAAGTATGAAACTATGAGAATGGAAAAACGTACCATGCTCATAGCTGGGAAGAATCAACATTGTTAAAATGTCCATACTACTGAAAGTACTTTACAGATTTAATGGAATCCCTATTAAAGTACCTCTGCCATACTTTAAAGATCTGGAAAAACTAGTACTTCATTTTTTATGGAAACAGAAAAAACTTCAAATAACCAAGACATTACTCAAATAAAAACAAATCAGGTGGAATCATGCTACCAGATTTCAGACTATACTATAAATCTATAGTGATCAAAACAGCATGGTACTGGCACAAAAAAAGAGAGGTAGATGTATGGAACAGAGTTGAGAACCAAGAGATGAATCCAGACACTTATTGTCATTTGATCTTTGATAAGCCTATCAAAAATATAAATTGGGGGAAAGACTGTCTATTTAACAAATGGTGCTGGGTGAATTGGCTGGCAACTTGTAGAAGACTGAAACTGGACCCACACCTTTCACCTTTAACAAACATTGACTCCCACTGGATAAAAGACTTAAACTTAAGACATGAAACTATAAAGATTCTTGGAGAGAGTTCAGGGGAATCACTTGAAGAAATTAGACTGGGAAAAAACTTTATGAGGGGGACCCCCAGGAAATTGAAGCAATACCAAAAATATATTACTGGGATCTGATCAAATTAAGAATTTTCTCACTGCCAAGAACACAGTAAGTAAAGCAAGTAGACAGCCCTCAGAATGGGAGAGGACAATTGCAGGTTATATTTCTGACAAAGGTCTGATAACCAGAATCCACAGAGAACTCAAGCTTATTAATAAGAAAAGAACACGTGATCCCATTTCATTGTGGGCAAGAGACTTGAACAGAAGCTTCTCTGAAGAAGACAGGCACATGAAAAAATGCTCATCATATTTAATCATCAAAGAAAAGCAAATCAAAACAACTTTGAGATATCATCTAACTCTAGTAAGAGTAGCTCACATAACAAAATCCCCAAACTACCAATGTTGGCATGGATGTGGAGAAAAGGGAACACTTCTGCACTGCTGGTGGGAATGAAAACTAACACATTTCCTTTGGAATGAAAACTAACACATTTCTTTTGGAAAGAAGTTTTGGGATCTAAAAATAGACCTGCCATTCGTTCCTGCAATTCCTCTATTAGGAGTATATCCAATAGACCAAAAATCACTTTGCAACAAAGACATTTGCACCAGATTATTCATTGCAGCTTAATTCAGAATTGCCAAGTCATGGAAGAAGCCCAAATGCTCATTGGCCCATTAATGGATTAATAAATTGTGGTATATGTATACCATGGAATACTCTGCAGCCTTAAAAAAAGATGGAGATTTTACATCTTTTATGTTTACATGGATGGAGCTGGAACATATTCTTGTTACTAAAGTATCTCAAGAATGGAAGAAAAAGTATCCAATGTACTCAGTACTTTTCTGAAACCAATTTATATTTACTCACACTTTCTTATGAAAGATAGATCACAACTATAGCCCAGGATGAAGGAGAGAAATAGGGGGAAGTTTGATAGAGGGAGAGTAAACTGTGGGACCACACCTGTGGAGCATATTGCAAGGGTACAAGTCAAGTCTATCATGCATAGAACATAAATGTATTAACACAATAATCAAGTAAATGAGGCAAAAGCTATATGAATTAGTTTGATGTAAACACTCCAAATTTTATAAAAAATCAACACATTATACCCCACAAATGCATAAATATATTCATGATCTACGTATATATGCTTACTAAAAGGAAAAAAATTAGAAAAATTAAAAATTAAAAAAATTAGTTTTTCATCTATGATATAGGTCTATTTTTAGAGATTTTATTTAGATCCATTGACATATCAGTATATCTTCACACAAATACCACATTGGCTAGATGACTATAATTTATAGTATGTCTTGAAATCCTATAAAGGTAATCCTTCTACTTTGTTGTCTTAAAAAAATCTTTTGACTAATTGAAGTTCTTTTGAATTCATAGATGAATTTTAGAATCAGTTCATCAAATGCTACAAAATGTCTCCTTGAGATTTTTATTGAGATTACACTGAATTTCTGAATAAACTTAAAAGCATGTATATTTAGCAATATTCAGTCTTCAAAACCCAGTATATGATATACCAATGTGTTATGTATTTTAGTTTATGTATTTTAGACTTTAAACTCCTTTGGTTGGCTTTATACCACCATGTTTTATGATTTTTGTGCTACTGTAAATGATTCGCTCATTTTAATTTCTGATTTTTAAAAATATACAGATAAATGAAATTGGCTTTGTATACTAATCTTGTATCCTGCAGCTTTTACCAAATAACTCATTAATTCCAGTAGTTTTTTGGGCCAATGCCAACAGATTTTCTGCACTGCAATCCTATTGTCTCCTGGATTCAAAAAAGATGTTGTGGCAATTCAAAGGTGGAATGTGACAGTCTTGAAATGTTGATTGTCTTTAAACATGAAGAGTCAGAATGGAGAGCCACAGGTCAGATGGCATAGTGTGATAAAGGGCAAAAACATCCATTAACCTAAGATGTGTAAGGTGGTGTGGTAATCAGAATGTCAGGAAATAGAGGATTAGACTAATTTTCAGAAGGTCTTGAATGCCAGCCTGAGAAGGATGTATCAGATATTTCTTTAAAAAATGAATAAATATCAGACATTGTAATATTTTAGACAGTTCAAGTTTATGATTTGTTGAATATTGTTTTGGGCTACGGGAGATGACTGATCACAGTAAATTGAATGATTTCTAAAATGAATAAATGGAGAAGGGAGTGCTTATTACTCATGATCCTACTGACAGCCATGGAAATATTCCATTCATTATTAAACTGCAAATACATGGACAATGATGATGTATCACAAGGACACCGTCCATTGTGAAATTAATTGGCATATGGACAAGGATGGCTCGTCTACCCTGGTCACATTTACTAACTTGGATTTCTAGCCAGATAATGATTGATGAGAACACCATTTGACTATGCTGCCCACCTACAAGGAAATATCTTGGATCTATGCATTATTATTTTCAAATTGCAGTTTGGTCTCTGTCTTCTGTCCCCCATACACTTATTATTCTATGTATAAATGGAAATATAAAAATATAAAATTATTAGCTCAGAGAAGTCAATTTGAACTTCTTATTAAATACTGAGGGTAGAACGCAGATGCTCCTCTGTACAAATTTGGCATGTGCCATTTATGTGTGTCCTTATTTAACACATCATTTTTATTACTGTCATAGCAGAAAGTATTTTAGTTTTTATACTCTATGGTTTTGTAAATCCTTGTTCTTATCTCCCAGAAAAGATGAAGACCTTTCTTTCTTTCTCTCTCTCTGTTTTGATATTTCAAGGGTGTGTTGAAGTACCAAGTACTTGACAAAATAGATTCTTCGAGTGAGAACCAGGTGAAAGTTGGTGCATTCTTCTTACCTTTGGAGCAAGAACTGCACCTACAGTATCTCTGCACTTATAGAGATGAAATCATTGTTATACTGTGAATATTGTCTTTGAGTTCTATGTACTTGTTAGAATGACTTTAAGTTTTGAAATACAGAAATTTCCTGTCTTTGCATTCATGAGCACCTGCTGTGCATTCAGATTTCTTTGCTGTAGACATTGCTGATGGTGTCACTGGCCAGTACTTATTAACATATATGCCAAACATTATGAAATTATTTCATATGTGTGTATAGCATCTATATTATTTATTTCTGTGTTACAAGTTACTCCCAAATTTTAGTGGTTTAAAGTAATGAACACCTATTACCTCTTACAGTTTCAGAGGTTCAGAGATCTGGGAACCATTTAGTTGGTGGTCAGGAACTTTCTTAAGGTTAGAATAAAGCTGCATCCAAGGCTGCTGTTCTTCGAAGAGTGGAGGATCTGCTCTCCATCCAATATCTGATCAACATTGATGGAAGTATCGAACTTAATTTTCCAATGACTCTATTAGAGAAATACTATTAATGTTGTCTTACAGATAAGGAGACTAAGGCACAATACGAACTTAACTCAAGCCTAATGCCATGGTCTGTGGTTTTAACCACTATGATTAAAACTCTTCCTAATTTAAAGAGAATTTTTGAGTATTTACAACGTTTACTTTTCTTAGAGGAAGTAAAATCTAAATTGACTTTAAAGGGGACCTAACTGCTTTATTCATTTGAAAAAAAAATGGAAGAATTATTTAGGTACTATCAGGCTTTTAATATTCATATGTATTAATTTTATCTTGTTTGTATACAGAAGGTGCTCTACATCAGCACTAGATTTTTTTATTAAATATTTCACAATAAATAATGTAGCAGTCTCCCTTCACCCTACTCTGTCTCCCTAAGGTAACACAGTGAGATCCAAACCAATTGTCTTAATTGTCTTAATTAACCAGACCCATTCATAAGTGAGGAAGGAGAAAAATGAGTTTTCTAGGCTGGTAAAGGGGAAGTAGACAGCTGTTCTCTCACCTCCTGAGAGAGTTGCTTCTTATTTCAGCTCTTTGGTATGAAGAAAACAACCTCTCCTGATGCTAGAGACTATTTTCAAGTTCCTGGGCCCCATTCCTTCCTGAAATGAAGACACCTAGAAAGATAGAAGCTTCAGTCTTCCAGGTACCTTGAGGAATGAACATAGGAACCTAGTCTGGACTGTAGCCATTGACCCTCTGGTCAAGGTAAGTTTTATTATACTTTGAATCAGAGAAATATGCTAAACAGATGACTACAGCTGTAATTCTCATGGTATGTGAAGAATCCCAAAGGGCTAGAGCTTTTTATAAGAACATTGAGAAATTCAGGGCAATTTTATTTCCCCACAGGGACCTACTAGAAAAGCTATGAGGCCTCTCCCTCTTCTGGATTTTTTTTTTTTTTTTTTTTTTTTTGATACCTTTTCACTTTTTTGCCCTCAGTAAAGTGCTATGGTGTCACACAGCTCACAGCAACCTCCAGCTTCGGGCTTAGGTGATTCTCTTGCCTCAGCCTCCCAAGTAGCTGGGACTACAGGCGCCCACCACAACACCCAGCTATTTTATTTTGCAGTTTGGCCAGGGCTGGGTTTGAACCCACCACCCTTGGTATATGGAGCCGGCACCCTACTCACTGAGCCACAGGCGCCGTCCACCTCTCCCTCTTCTGAAAGACTTTGTTTTCCCTACAATTAATCATTGGAAGCCAGTTCTTTTGAAAAGGGTTTACAGATTTTCACTTGCCCATCACTTTACATATTAGAACTGCTTCTTTGAGATCCATCTGTGCCAGGTGCATCTTTTACCATAAAAACATTCCACAAAATTTGTACACATTGGTCAGTTAAATATTTGTGTTATTAATTAACAAAGATGATAGGTAATGATATCATTAAAGTGGCTTTCAGATCTATAATCAAAGATGATTGGTAATGATATCATTAAAGTGGCTTTCAGATCTATAATTGGCAATGTCTTAATCACATTTTGTAAATAATAGCAGTAACTTATACACCCTTTACTATTCTGTTTTACATAAATTGATTTATGTAAATTCAAAAAATCTCATAAAAACATGAATAATATTCACAAAGAGCTGAAGTACAGAAAGTTTATGTAACTTGCACAAGATCAAGCACTTGGGAAGTTGCTGAGCCAAGATTTGCACCCAAATATAGTCTGGCTTTAAGGTTAATACTCTTAACTATTATATTAATTACATATGATTCATTATTTCCCTAACAAATATTTATTTCACACTTTTGTATCCCAAGTACTATTTTAGGCACTGTGGATATATCATTGAGCAGAATCTTCAAACTTCTGCCTTTATGAGGCTTATTTCCTGGTGAAAGCCAGGGTGGGCACTGGTAATGAGCAAAATTTAGACAAGTAAAAAAGCATGTATAATATAATGTTACATTGATAAGTACAGTGGAAAAAAAAACAAAATAAGAAAATAGAGACTGACAAGACCTATATTTTAGAGTTGTAAGAAGAGTCTTCATTAAGACACTATTTATTAAGGGTGAGTTGCTACCCAAACTATGGGTAATATGATAAATTTAGTCCATTGGGGCAATATTTATTAAAAAACACATGGAATCGAGTAAAAATAGTTTGAAAGAAGACAGAAGAGTTTATTGCATAAAGAAAACATAGTTTTTCAAAAGATGTTTCCTTCACTGTGTTTGTGAATATGTTTGTATATACTAAGTCATGAAGTTCACCATGTCCCTTTCTATGTGACATACCAAAAAAAGAGTGAGAAAGCAAATTCTATGAGAATTCATTCAAGCAGAAATCAGAATGAAGTGATAGAGCAAAGCATGCAATTGTTGGGTGCAGAGGGAATAGCAAGTAAAAAGTCCATGGGGAGGATTGGCACCCTGCGGAACTAGCAAGAAATCCTATGAGGCTGGTAGAGACTAAGTGAGAGGAAGTGGATGGAAATGGAGCCAGAGAAATAGGCTCACTCAGGAGCACCTGCAGAGCTTTATAAGCTAAATCCTCTGGTTTTATTATTAGTGTGGTGGGAATCCATTTGAGAGTTTTGAAACCAAGTACACACGATCTGATTTACATTCTAGAAGGATTATCTTTGCTGCTACACAGAAAATAGATTATCCGGAAACAAGAGTACAAGCAATTGAAAATGGAGCACACTTATATGCAGTTTAATAAGTTGGAATAGAAATGTGATGCAGAATTCCTGTTTCTTGGAATCAAAGAAATGGAATTTTAGATTTGTATTAACATACAGAATATTTATTTAGCCCCAAATCTTCAAGCTCTCAGATTTTCCTAAAAACAACTCTGTTTCTAGATTGCTTTACTGATGAAGGTGAAGATGTTCTGTTTTATCAGCTGAAAATGAAACTCAATACAGTAATAAAGCAGTATGCCCTGAAGGTCAGGATCATAGTTGCCAATGGAAATATATTTTGAGAATTACCAGTGTATTTTTTCTTTTGCCTTTATGAGCACATGACCACAACAAGCATCCATTCCTGTGAGTGGACATTAGGATCCATTAGAAAAGGAATACAAGGCCAGGCGCAGTGGCTCACACTTGTAATACTAGCTCTTTGGGAGGCTGAGGCAGGTGGATTGCCTACGCTCATTAGTGCAAGACCAGAGTTAGACCCTAACTCTAAAAATAGCTAGATGTTGTAGCGGGTACCTGTAGTCCCAGCTACTTCGGAGGCTGAGGCAAGAGAATCACTTAAGCTCAAGAGTTTGAGGTTGCTGTGAGCTGTGATACCACAGCACTCTACTGAGGATGACAAAGTGAGACTCTGCCTCAAAAAAAAAAAAAAAAAAAAATGAAAGAAAAGGAGTACAAGATGAAAGACTATGGTATTATTGGCCTTCTGACATTCAAAAATAGGATTTTACAAACAAGCTAGTTTGCTATGAAAGAATTCTTTACAATCCTTCATTTCTTGCTTTAGTATTTCAAAAGAATATATGGTAGGTAGGCCATATATAGTATTTCAAAAGAATATATGGTAGGTAGAGAAAATGGGGGGAAAAAAACTTTGGGATTCTGGTAAGAAAAGAACAAAGAAAATGGAATCATTCTTCAAATTCCCATAATCTAGATTTGGGCACAGAAAGTATGTGTTAGATAAGTGAAGGTAACACAAAGGTAGAGGAAATCCTAACACCCCAACACATACACACAGAGACACATAGAGACACATATAGACACATGCGCGCGAACACACACACACACACTTTTTAGGGTTTTGGCAACAAAAGTTTCTATCATAGAATGCCTTTGCCTACCTGAGGAAAATCCACATCAACATAACCAGAGAATCTGGTAGAGATAGACCTCAACTTTAGCTGTCTTCCCAAAAGAATCTGATAGTCTTTTTGAGGAAACCACCAGTGTGTTGTATTGGAGAGAGGCATAATGAAGCTTACAGAGACCACTTTGGTAGGAAAGAGCCATTAGAAGTCCCAGCCAGATGTAGGAAATATTGGTGGGAACTGAGACTGTGGCTGATGTGGAATGGCCCTGAGCAAAGCACAAGGGCCCAGATCAACACTTGGACACTTATCACCCGGCAGGACAAGTAAAACCCAAGGGGCCCTCCAGAAAACCAGAGGAAGCTGAGGGTGTCAAAAATTCACAGTCTTCTCTACCTCTTTGAAATCATTATTCAAGAATACTGATGACAAAATTTTTTATCAAAAATTTATCTGACTACTACTATTCTAAAGTATCTTTTAAAATTATTAGATCACACTAAGCTTGAACCACTTTATAGATGGCTTTTTTCCTTCACTAACTAGAAGGTAGTAGCTCAGGTGAAATGACCAGAAAGTTTACTGACAAAATAATACTGAGATTTTGTGATGTTGGCTAATCTTTCTGGAGATAGGTGATATCTCAAAATGGTTTTGATTTACATTTCTCTGATGATTAAAGATGTTGAACATTTTTTCATGTGTTTGTTAGCCATTTGCCTGTCATCTTCAGAGAAGTTTCTGTTCAACTCTCTTGCCCACAAAGAAATGGTGCTGTTTGTTCTGTTCTTATTGAGTTCTCTGTAGATTCTAGTTATCAGATCTTTGTCAGAATCATAATATGCAAAAATCTTCTATTCTGAAGGCTGTTTGCTTTACTTGCAGTGTCCTTAGCTGTGTAGAAGTTTTTTAGCTTGATAAGATCTCAGTAATATATATTTCTAGTTGTTCAATTGCTGGGGGGGGGGGTGTTCTCCTCATAAAATATTTCCCCAGGCCAATATCTTCAAGCGTTTTCCCTGCACTCTCTTCTAGTATTTTTATAGCTTCATGTTGTAAACTTAAATCTTTTATCCAGTGAAGATGTGGAAAGAAGGGGACACTTCTACACTGCTAGTGGGACCGCAGACTAATACAGTCTTTTTGGAAAGAAGTATGGAGAATTCTCAAGGAATTAAAAGTTGAACTACTTTTTGATCCTATTCCATCACTAAGTATCTACTCAGATGAACAAAAACCATTTCACAAAAAGACATTTGCATCAGAATATCTGTTGTAGCCCAATTCATATCTGCCAAGTTGTGGAAGCAGTTCAAATGCCCATTAACCCAAGAATGGATTAACAAATTGTGGCATATGTATACCATGGAATACTACACAGCCATAAAAAGATGGAGACTTTACATCTTTTATGTCATTAGCAGAGAGGTTTGACTGCACAGAGACCATAGTAAATCAATTGCTTGCAGACTCATATCAAAACACTATCAGCGAGTGGCAAGTGACAAGCTGCATCTCGTGCCAGCTTTATAGAATGGCAAGTGAGTCGATGCACTTCAATTGTATAGTTGATCACATGTGTACTAAAACTTCTTTTGGTTCATGCACGGCCTACCCATTATTTTATTTACCACTTCCATCTGTGCCTCTTTCCCACACTGCTTGGTTGTCTCAATTACAGTTTTGGTAAGCCCACAAGCTAACCCTAGCAAAAAGGAGTAAAAAATAAACATCTCTGTAGAGCAGTGGTTCTCAACCTTTCTAATGCCTCAACCCTTTAATACACTTCCTCATGTTGTCGTGACCCCCAACCATAAAATTATTTTAATTGCTACTTCATAACTGTAATTTTGCTACTGTTATGAATTGTAATGTAAATACCTAATATGCAGGAGACCCCCAAAGGGGTCACGGCCCACAGGTTGAGAACCGCTGCTGTAAAGCTTTGAAAGGAAGGAAAGACCCAATGATGACACAGAAGAAGACTCTAAGAATATCAACAAATGAAAGCTGAAATTAAAAGAAAATAACAAGAGTCCTACTTAAATTATGGGTTCATTGCAACAGGTGAATCACATTCTCTAAGCCTGCTTTGTATAATATGTGCCAACCAGCTATATAAAGAAGCCATGAAACCTTCAAAAGTGCTTTACCCCATACTGACCAAACACTCTGCATTAAAAGACAAGCCTTTTTTCCTTTTCAATAGAAAAAAAAATGTGAACACAAAGAACAGAAGCAATTATTGAATGCTACCACTTCATCAAATACTTCTGCACTGAGAGCATCATTCTTAGTGCCTAAAGCTAAGAAACCCTTTACTACTTGTGAACAGTTGATACTGCCTGCTGCTAAAGACATTTGCCATGAACTGTTAGGAGAAGCTACAGTTCAAAAGGGGGGCACATATTCCTCTTTCAGCTAGCACCATAACTAGAGGAATTGATGAAATAGCAAAGGAGATTGAGGCACACTTGTTAGAGAGTAATAAATCATAGTAATAAATCACTATGGTATGAAATCCTGGTTGATGAGTCTACTGATGTTGACAAAAAGGCAACAATGCGTGGTTTTGAGTATTTTTCAGAAGGATGTGTATGAGGATATGTTATGTTCACTTTTGTTGCAAACAACCCATAAACTGCAGAACTATTCAAGTCTTTGAATTATTACATATGTGAAAAACTGAACTGGTCATTATGTGTTGGTATTTGCATGGACTAAGCAGCTGCCATGACTGGATGGCTTTCTCCTTTCACTGCTTCTGAATTGAGTCTATACACTGTGTCTTCCATAGAGAAATGCTGCCTAACCAAAAAAAGTCATCTTAACTAAACAATGTTTTGCAGGATTAAATGTGATTAAATTAACCACATTAAAATACAGGCCTTAACTCACACATGTCTCTGAGGAGATGGACACAGAACATACACATCTCTTATACACAAAAGTGAGATAATTTTCTAAAAGTAGATCACTGGCCAGAGCTTCTGAGTTATGACTGCTGCAGATATTGCTTTTAGAAAAATGGTCACTACTTATAGCACATTTCAGTGACATAGAATGAGTCACAAAATTCACTTGTGTGACATACTCAACCTGCTCAATGAAATCAATCTGTCACCTCAGGTGATAGCAACAACTGTGTTCAAATCAGCAAATAAAGTGAATGAATTCAAATCCAAACTGGAATTATGGGGGCGACAAGTGAACATTAGAATTTTTGACATGTTTCAAACATTAGCAGAGATTTTGAAAGAGACTGAACAGGGCTTTTCTCTCTTCAAGGTGAAGAATGATCCCCTACCTATCTCAGCTTTCAAAAGAGTTAGCGCATTACTTCCCAACCATAGGAGAACCCTAAACTGGGAAGGAATGAATGCATGACCCATTTATGAATAAACTGAATAAATTGACTTTGTCTATGCTAGAAGAGAATGAGCTGCTCGAGATCACAAATAACAGTGACCTTAAAAGTATCTTTGAAACAACTTAAATCACCATATGTTCTAAATTAAAGTGAAGGTAGAATATCCTGAGATCTCCACACACTGGAAACCCTGCTTGCATTTCCAACATCCAATATTTGTGAAGCAGGGTTTTCTGTAGTGACAGCAACCAAAACAAGATTACAGTGTAGACTGGACATAGCGACACATTTTGAGTGTCACTGCCTCCTATCACTCCCAAATGGGACCATCTAATTGCCAGAAAACAAACTCAGGGCTCCCAATGATTCTGCATTCTAGTGAGTCATATAATTAATTATATATTACAATATAACAATAATAATAAAGTGCACAATAAATGTAAGGTACTTGAATAATCCTGATAGCATCTTCCCCCTAGTCCATGGAAAAATTGTCTTCCATGAAACCAGTTCCTGAGGCCAAAAAGGTTAGGGACTACTGCTTTAAATTATATAGATAAAGAAGGTTAAGCATGGAAGTGAGAGGACAAGAGGTTGAAATAGATATGTTCTTAGACACAAAAATACGCAAAGGTTCCAAATACATATCTGAAGTTTCTAAAGTAGGAGGAAAATCAGAAGAGTTACTGGGAACCTTTCATGGGCCAGACTATGGAGATGTCAAGATAAGTGCCCATCGATCCACAAATGGACTAGCAAATTCTGCAAAGAATTATTATGTGGATATCTGAGATCTTTATAAAAGTTCCCTTAAGCCATACAGCTTCCGAAAAAATGGACCACAAAAAAATACAATAAAATTATTCCATCTTTTGAGAAAAATAAGTCAGTGTTCTTTAAGCAGATTTAATGGGACACCTGTCTAATTTCTCCTCCCTGGTAGTGTTCTCTTTGCCTTCTCTAGAGTCTAATTCAGCAGAGTGAAGAACCCTGGACTTTTCTGGAAATGTAGGGTTAAACTTCTAGTCTATCATCTTTTTTGTATGCTTGAGCACTTAATATGAGAAGAAAGAACTTATATTACACTGTCTAGATTTTAAGTATTTTTAAGCAAAAATTAAAAAAGGATTTTTATTTTTTTATAAAAATATAACCGATACTTATTATGCATATATACTTGTTATACATAAAAATAAAAATATATGATAACACATACAGGTATTATCTTGTATATATATTTATAAAAGATTTTGCACTTTGAAATGCTCTAAGAAAGGGTGAAGCTCTACATTCAGCTCAGGTGCTAGGAGTACTGAGGCTGGCAAGGGTATCCCCGCAGAGAGCCAGAAAAGAATGGGTGGTTGTTGTTTATTTCAGATAGGAAGGAAAGGCAGAGTTAAAAGCTAAATGTTACAAGAACCGGGTTAAATCAAAGGCAACCACAGACGGAGAGTTCCAGGTTCAGAGTTGTCCACGGCACTTGCTATACTTGCTTATGCCAGAGCTATTTGAAGGAGCCTCTGACCCTTACTGTTTCCCGTAAGATAAAAGATACTTGCCAGATCATGAAGGTCTGGGGGGTAGGAAATTGTTTATTTTACAGGAGCCTGAATCATCTGGTGCTTCAGTTTAAATGACATATTATGGTTGATCGTCATTATTTGCTGATTCCATTATTTGTCAATTCTCCCACTTGCTAAAATTTACTTGTAATTCCCAAGTGAAAACTCTGTACTTTCATGGTCACTTATGGCCATGCATGGATTGGAGAAAAATTTGAGTTGCCCAGGCTCACAAGCATTCCCAGCTGAGATGCCTCCTGGATTCCGCTCTTACGCTGAAAGCAAAAGTCTTTTTGGTGTCTGTTCAGTGCTGTGTTTTCACCTTTTTATGTTTTTAGTGGCTTCCCTGTTTAATTGGCCACCACGTATAGTGCTCAAGAGCTGCCTTGTGTTCTTAAGCACGAGAAGGCTATGCTATGCCTTCTGGAGGAAATGTGTGTTAGAAAAGCTTTGTCAGGTGTGACTTACAGAGTTGATGGGGTGTTCAATGTTAGTGCACCAACAGCATGCCATTCAATAAGATGTCTCCAAAGAGAAACACACAAAAAACAAGGTTATGTGTCAATCAGCTGACAAAAATATTGTGACTGGAGGTTTGCAGGAACCCAACTCTAAATTTGCTCCAGGAGCAATGACTCACTGTTCACTAAACCAGCGTATGGGGCGCCTTTCTGGAGCACAAGCAGTGAGGATTGTTAATGTTGTTTCGTAATGAAGATTGGGATGGTTATGGAAGCTCAAATTACGACTTCAAATCTGTGCCTCTGTATATTGTTAACATCTTAAAGCTTTAACAAACGTTTGTAAGGGGGAGCTGCAGGGAGTGGTGGTTTGTGACTAGAAAAGAAACAAGCTTTGATACATCAATGCCTAGAAGTTAAAAGAAACCTTATTATCTTAAGAATTGATCACTCCCAGGCTGGTTGACCTTGGTTTCACAATGAATATCATAAATTGTTTCTGGTATGCACCAAAGAATATTTTCTAAGCTGGTTTTTATATATTAGAAATTTGGAGGGGTATAAGCTATTGCACTTACTAAAGTGAGTAAGTGCAGTAGCCATAGATAAATTCAGCCGGGTTCTGCTTCAAACACACGGAAAGGTTCCCTGAGCTTCATGCTAATCAGAGTTTGAGCATCAGAACATGGCAAGTATGGAGGAGAAGGGAGAGGCCCAAGCTCCACAGCCGACACTCTGCCTACAGTTTTAAGGCTTCTCAAAACAGGCCAGAGTAGTGGAATGAAGAGGAGAGGGCCACATAAAAAAGGAAGATAAGCAAAAGCAAAATAAATCTAACCCATGTCTGTGATATAGGTGACTCTCCCATTCATGACAAGTAATAAATTTTAAGAGGTAATTTTATCCTTCCTCTTTGTCTTACTTTTCTCTTATTTTCTTGTCTCTATGTAACTGCATTTCAAATGAGTGAGAATATTAAAATGCAAATCATTTCCCCGTAATACCTCTATCTCTAAGCTCTCTAGACTTTCTAAAGGTCCAGAGAACTGGAAATTGGTGAGATGGTCTTTGGTGTATATAGTGTGTGTGTCTGTGTGTATTTCTCTTTCTTTCTGTCTCTCTTTCATTCCTGCTGACACACGTGCACACACACACACACACACACACACTTCATATCATATTTGTAGTCAGAACAGCAGACCAGTGATATTCACAGTGATATTAAGAATCTGACTGAGTTAATATTGTGACTTAGGGTATGTGTGTGTGGCATATGGTTGCCTTTCTCTTTTACTAAGGAAAAGAAATTTGTAGAATAAGCAAAGTGGTCAAATAGGAGGGCTTCTGCTCACATAAAGAGGGTAAAGAGTGGTAGTAGTACATGGGGGGTTCCTGGTTAATAGTGTTGCTCCTCCTGACCCTGTAGTCCACGTTAAGGAAGCTGAAACAAAAGGACCTCAGGGCTTATTCCATCTATCGATGATCAATGTCAGGGGATTAGAAGAGTGACATGGATAAGAACACAAAGCTTTTGGCATCTATTTAGTCTACCAAGTCATTTTGTGTTGGTCTGAAACTCTTAGGATAAAAATAGACCTTTCAAAATGATTAAAGAGGGTGATTTCCTATTGAAAAAGCATTTACTCACTGCATTGTTAGAATACATTGTAGATATTCTACTCACACCTGGTGTGCTGCTGAAATTTTGCAGGCCAGAAAGTTTACCTAGGCAATAAATGGCAAGAAAATTCCTGTCTTTGTAAGAGGTAGTAGTGCACAGTGGGAGTTGCAGGGCCTACAGAGCCTTATAAAGGGATAGCCATTGCACCCGAGAGTCATTTGGCCCACAGGACATGGAAGTTCGCTGTTACTTCCACTGTCATTGGGAGTAATGATAGCAAGAAAGCCATCCTCGTGGCGGCCCAAGGGAGTGAGGCCTTCGAGGTGTCCCAGATAAAGAGAAGAGTCAGCTCATTAGAGGGAGCTTGGGAAGAAACCAAGCCCTCCCTGCTAGAACCCCTGCAAAGGGTGAGGAGGAAGCCACACTGGCTTATTAATGAGGATGGGCCCCCATCAAAGAAACTCAACTTCTAGGTCTGTTTTAGAATTTAGACCTTAGACCAATTTTTTTTTTTTTTTTTTTTTGCCAGAGCTGGGTTTGAACCCATCATCTCCAGCATATGGGGCTGGCGCCTTACCCCTTTGAGCCCCAGGTGCTGCTCTAGGCCAATGTTTTTCAAGGGACAGCAACCCGTCAGGATTTGGAGAAAGGCAGTGGTAATGTGTCCTTGGGGCGGATTCTACGTTTTTTTTTTTTTTTTTAATTTGGAGGCTTTTGACAATGACAAAAGAACTGAGGGAATGGCAGAAGTGAGGTTTCCTTCTACTCCACCAACTATCCCTCCTTTTTTAGGGTTCTTATCACTATGTAAAAGGATATTTTGATATTCACAAAATTACAGGTATTCTTGCTTTAGAAGAAAAGTAATTCAACAGAAAAGAAATAAGAAGCTAATAGTTTACATTAATTCTTAAATTATATTTCACTTCCAAAGCATTTCCAACTTCGCATTAATAATCTCCCAAACTTTGCGGTTTAAATCTTATAGAAAGTTTATAAGTGCACATGTTTATAACTGAACATGTCCACATAAGTGGATTCCCATAGGCTTTATGTAGTAGTTAAAATAGATACAAATTTAGCCCTCAATGATCAATATTGTCAGCATAATATATATAATTTTCTAAAAAAATGCTAATAGCTAAAAACATATGTGTTTTACATTAATGAGGGGTACCATGGAAGGTACTATGAGTAAAACAAAAATGAAATAATAAACATTGTCCCTTAACTAGCCAGATAGGATTGATTCACAGACCATGCTTAATTTATAGAGTGTTTTAAAGTAAAGATAAAGTAAAAAGCAATGAATTTCCACGTCTAGGGTAGCAAGTAAGAGAAAACTAAGGTGGTACAAATGACTGTGACTATCAAAGGACACGTGGTGAGTGGGCTGACCGGGGGAACAATGGGATGCAATGGTTGGATGGTACAGAATCTCCGGCCAGAGGGTTTGAAGGTGAGGACAAGGAAATTGTTCTTCAACTTTAGACACTGGAAACTACTCGTGACTTTTTAAAAGGGTAAAGAGAGTTGTAAGGTTCTGTTATCAAAGTGGTGAATAAAAAAAAGAAATGACTACAGGGTTTAAAACAACAGACAGTTTAGCTTTGCAAAGGTAAAACATGGACATAAACAAAGATATTGTTCTAGAAGGGACTTTGGCCTTGTGTAGCCCGGAGGATTCATCTTACAGATGAAGATACTGAGCCTTAGATGAGTCAATATCTAATGAGAGGTAACAAAGCTGAATAAAGGCAAGACTAGACCCAAATGTCCTGCCTTGCATTCCTAGGCTTTTCCCGTTTGTCCATTTCAAAAGACTATAAAACATTTTAGAGCTATATAACTTTCTTTCTTTCTTTTTTTTGCTTTTTTTTTTTTTTTTTTTTTTGCTTTTTTGAGACAGTTTCACTCTGTTTCCCAGGCTAGAGCACCCTGGTATCATACTAGCTCACAGCAACCTCAGACTCCTGGGTTCAAAGGATCCTACTGCCTTAGCTTCCCAAGTAGCTTCCCATTGCCCACAACGCTGGTAAGTTTTTCTATTTTCAGTAGAGATAGGGTCTGGCTCTTGCCCAGGCTGGTCTTGAACACCTGAGCTCAAAGATGTTCCTGCCTCAGTCTCCCCGACTGCTAGTATTATAGGCATGAGCCACTGCACGCAACCCAACATAGCTCTTTCTATTATATACATATAAAGCTTATACTAGAATTTAAGATGTAACACAAATGACACTTTGCTTTTGTTGAAGAGGTAACTATGGAGGGGTAAAGGGGAGTCCGAAGAGGAAGTAGAGACCCTCAGTCTCACTGCCTCTTTCGGGAGCCCTCTGAGGGCTCTCCATTCCCAAGACAACCGAAAACCCCTGAAATAAAAGATCTTTTTTTTCTGTCTTCTATTGAAATAAAGAATAAACTAGAATACATTAAATAACAACAGTTTTTACAAACTATAACAGCCTTAAAATTGTATTAATAATAGGCAGCCACTGTATCTTCTTAAAAATAATAATGTGCAGGATTTATGTTTTTTATTCTTCATATTTCAATTTGTTTTAGTTTGTTGTTTTCAATCACTCATCCATTCTGCTGATTCAACAGACATACATTTAAGACTTATTCTGTGTGAGACCTTGGGCCAAGTACTTAGAAAATAAAGTCAGATAAGAGGCAGTCTAGCTATTCAGTGTTCCAGTGACACGTTGACTGAAAGGTGGGGTGCTAATGAGTGGGCTAGAGGTCAGAAGAGGGTATGATGGAAAGAATGTGAGTCGGGGAGAGCTTTCTAGAGAAGGTTAGATAAAAGTCTGAAGTATACACAAATGAATTAGCTGACCAAGGTGGGAAGGGGCACAGTCTAGAGTGTAAGGACATTAAGTATTAAGGTGTGGAGGTGAAGACAATCTCCTGCCTCTGGGGAGTGTGTGCATGGTGGGAAGGGATGGAGTCCTGTGCTGACCCGCAATACAGTAGGCAAACACTGAAACTTCACTGAAAAAATTGATTAATGTTACGAAGTTAAAGAATTAATCTTGGCAGTGTCTTGGTTCAGTTTCCTCCCTATAAAGAGAGCAATAATAATGGCACCTATCTATTTCCCAATTATTCTAGAAGAGCTTTGACCAGATTCTTGTTTTAAATAAACTTCATTTGGTAATGAGAAATGAAAATTGAAACTACAAAGTGATACTATTTTTTCTTTTATCATATTTGCAAAAACCAAGAAGTGTATGTGGACAGGAAGTGAGTGCATCCCTAGTTTGAATATAAATTACATGACCTCTATTGGAAAATAACCCTGTGATATTTTTCTGATTTGTAAAACCATATCAACACTGGAAAAATTCCTCTTAGGAACAGATACACCCAGATATCAATAGCAGATGTCTCAGCCTGTTACACTGGTGGTGTCCTGGTACTGTACAATACGGTTTGGGATTGAACCTGAACAGACACTAGAACACCAGCTGATTGGTTTTGTCGTTTGGTGTTCTGACTCTTACAACTCATTCCCTATAGTATGTAAATTAGTTCTGGCACCTAAAACAGAGGAAGGATGAGAATTCCATGAAAGAGTCCATAGGTAAAAATGTCTAGCCCAGTGTCGACCACATAGGTCAGACTCAGGAGAGGATATTCTTGTCAGCTACTTGTATTCGATATGAGCGAAAACTATTGCAGCCACTGTGATTCTCAGTTGAAAGTGCTTTAACAGGAATTAGGTTTTAGAATAATCACTTGGGCAACACTACAAAGGCCAGGTGGGGAAAGGTTGAGCAGTGGTGAGGAAATTAGTTGGAAGGCTATTAAAATTGTCTAGCTAAGAAACCAAAAGGGTCTGAACCAAAGCACTGGGGACTGAGAGAAGGAAATATATTGGATGATGCTAGAAATAAAAATTCTTCCACACGCGGACCTGACTAAATGGAAAAGAAAGGAAATATGAAATACATTTATATATCTTATTAAAAAATTGTAGGTGACTCTAACATTATAGAAAAACACAGGGACTGTCAAATGCAAATGAATCAGGTCAGTACAGAGACACCTTCCTCAGTGCTTAATTGCCTGGACAGGATTTTCCACCTCTTCTCATATTCTTTCTAGTGACCATGAAATAATATGTGCACATATCCACACTGGTGCACACACCCAAACATGCACGCACTGGCACATAGGCACATACACACCCAAACACGCATGCACTCACACACAGGCACACGCACGCAAACATGCATGCGCTCACACACAGGCACACACATGCAAACACGCATGCACTCACACACAGGCACATGCACACACACATGCAAACACACACGTGCTCACACACAGGCACCCACACACACAAACACGCACACACTCACAGGCACACACATGCAAACAGGCACACGCTCACACAAAGGCACACACACGCAAACAGGCACGCACTTACACAAAGGCACACACACGCAAACACACAAGCACTCACACAGGCACACACGCACACACGCACTTACACAGGCATACACATGCAAACACACGCACTTACAGAGGCACACACATGTAAACACGCACACACTTATACACAGCACACACATGCAAACACACACACTCACACAGGCACACACGCACAAACACACACTTACACAGACACACAAAAACACGCACATACACACAGGCACACACGCAAACACGCACATACTCACACCCAGGCACACACACACACACAAACACTCACACACTCACACAGGCACACACGTACAAACACACACGCACGTACAGAGCCACACACATGCAAACACACACATGCTTACACACAGGCACAAATATGCAAACATGCATGCACACAGGCACACATGCACAAACACACATGTACTTACACAGGCACACACACGCAAACACGTACATACACCCAGGCACACACACACGCAAACACGCATGCACTCACACAGGCACACACGCACAAACACACATGCACTCACACAGACACACACAGGCAACCACGTACTCACTCACTAGCTCATGGAATGTATTCTCCCTTCAGAGGCAGGGAGCTCAACTATCAAAGCACGTTAGGTCAGAATCCTTGCCCAGAAGTATTGTCTCTTCTCTACTGAACATACCAGTGGCCGGGAGCCCACTGCTTCCAAAGAGCAATGCCCTTGTGATGTTCATCTGTCAAGCAAGGCTTTCCCTTTTGAGCCTGCTCTATTCCTAGCATACTTCCAATGGCAGGCATCAGCTACATGCATTCATGGTGAGAAGAACAATTCTATATCATTTGAAAAGACATAGAATGTGAATTTAAACTTAGCAATCCGGCACACTCACCACCAACACCATCACAGACATTCAGGAAATTGTATTCATGATTTCATAAGGGAAAAGAAAAGACTGATTCATATTTATTTCTATTCTCAATCATGATTTTAACACTAGTCTCGAAAAATGTTGTTTTGATTGCTTTCTACCTCTCCAATTTCCATACGCCTCCTCAAGCAATTTTTCCAGTCTTTAACTGGCTCCCCATAGAATACGTGTGACAAGAAGGCACTGCTGGTCTGCCACCCAACCTACCCTGGGGATACATAAATAAGCTTTTAACCCATAAACTTTGGTATTTAAGATGGAAAAACATCCTTGAGCTGAGTCATGTCAGAAAAAGCATGGCACGTGGAAAAGTAGAAGCTGCTACCAGACCAGACCCTAGGAGGGCAATGCACCCTGGGGGGTTTAACAGACGCTTCCCAGCTGACTGACTGTGGGCCACATTCCAGTGCTGGAGGGCTGCTGTCATCTTCATGCTCATAAGAGGAGAAAACACATCATCTAGAACGCTGAGCAGCAGGGCTGGGCTCCCAGACATATGCAGTCTGATTAGAGGAGGCTCAAAAGACCGCTGCTTCCAGACAGCAAGCCCTTTCAGCCTGTCTGAGTCGGCACCACTAGACACTTACATTTGCTGGATTCGGGATCTGGGCTCCAGCAGTCCTGTCATAATAAGGCAAGGCCCTGCAGGAGTTCCATTTTAGGCTGTGAATACTCCTTGGGGTGTGCTTATCAGGCTACTTTTATAATGTGACTACCACTTAGCAGGAGGGAGACACTGGAGGCATAAACATCCTGCTGAAGGCAGGTAAAAGAGAAAAGCTAGCCTGCAGCTATTGCCCAAAAAAGTGCAAAGAGTTTGAGACCCCCATAAGAAGCAGGGAACACACTGTCCCCCAAATTGTCATCTTCACAATTTTGTTTTGCAGTATAATTCTGCAAAATGCACCCATCAGCAAACATATTTGGTTTATCAATGTTTATATCAAGTAGGAGGCAATCCTTCTGTTATTCTCATGTAATAGGGCACGATTTTATTTTTTAGATTAAGGTTCTATTGTAGGAAAAAATAAGCACTTTGTTTTTAATCATCTAATATCATATAATTCAAAAATAAGATTTTATTTAAAAAGTCATAGGGCAATTACCATCTAGTCTCTCCTCCAGTCTTATTCCTGATATCTATAAACAAGTGTTTTTCTTGAAAAAACAATCAAAACTGACTTTAAGAAAAAAAATTCATGTAGAGTCCATGCAGCCAGAGAGAAGTAGGGGCAGGTAGCTAAGACTGTCCTGGTGAAGGAGGTGCCTGCTCAATTACACAAGGCCATGGGGTGAACACAGTGGTCCGAGCTATTTTCTTTCTCCTTCCCAGGTATAGCTGCCAGGAAGGTCTCCTCCTTAGAGCATTGATTGAAGATCAGGCCTTGAGTTATATATCCTGTTTGCCATGGCTGCCATACTAGCCCAGTAAACCAACATTTTGGGTCTACACACTGTCATACTTTCCACCAACATTCACATTGCCTCCGTCTCCCCTTCAATCAGTCAAAGTGATCTCCTAAGTATGTAAATCAGGTCCTCCTAGTCCCTGGCTCAAAACCCTTAAAGGTTCCCCACAGCTCTTGGAATGAGATCCCAACTCTTCCCAGTGACTTCAATGGTTTGCCTGTGTTGGTCGTCCTGAAATATCTGTGTCCCAGTGAGGAACCTTCTGCCATCCACGCTTCTATTTTCTTTTATTCTTAAATATGCCAAATCCATTTCTTCTTCAGAGCAGACTGTTCCTCTAGGCTGCATGCCTGCCTTGCTACTTTTCTCATGGCCAAGTTCTCACCCACAATCAGGTCTCATTTCATCAGCACTAAGACGGGCTTCTTCAGCGTCTTGCACCGCCCCCATCTTATTCTCTACCAAAGCACCCTGTTCTTTTCAATCAAATATCCATCAAAATGGTAAGTGCATCTCCATCTACTTGTTTGCTGGATAATTTGTATCCCACTGATGTAGATTGTAGCTCCTTGAGGACAGGGACTCTTGATTAATTAATATACTTCTACTTAGCCAGTGTCCAGCATAAGTCTAGTATGACTTATTGATTAGTTATTTAGCATAAATGAATAAATCAACTCTGGTCTTCTAAATAGCTATAGTTGAAGTTGTTTGGTTAGGATACAAAGAGTTAAGAAAAACAGGCGTAGTGTATTGTCCCTGGACTGAGCAGTGAGCAGGAGGTGATTAGGATTACGTTTCCCCAAGTTTGCGTATTATAGTCAGTTTAAGACAAATCCTTATTAGCTTAGTTCCCACACCCCAGCACTGTGATTTGTATTCTGTTCTTTCATTCTACATCTTGATCTGTGACAGTTTTAGATATAGGAAAAGGAAATTAAGGGGAAAAGAAGCTTGGTGAGAAACTATGAAATCATCTTTCTTTACCAGTCAGCAGTTCACAGATGGCTTTAAAATGTACTGTTTTCTAGTACTCAGTACTAAGTTGGAACTAGTTGATCAACACCTGTAAGTTCATATGGAAGCAAAATTCAATGAAATTCAAGTGGAGACTGTGGGGAGGGGTAGAAAGAGGCGGCCAAACTCTCATCCAACGTGCACATTGCCCAGGCGTCCTGCGCACCTTCTGGGACAAGCACACCCCTGAGACCCCGACTTTATCCACACAAAAGCAAACTGTGTAACTAAAACATATGTATCCCCATAATGATCTGGAATTTTTTTAAATATACTGTTTTCCAAAGTTCTTTATTTAAAAGTATAAGAAACAGAAGTTAATGTAGAATTTTCCAAATTAATCTGATATAAATTTTAAACACTCCCCACCCCGATATTTTGTGATTTGTTTTTTGCATGTAAAAATGCACTGGCACGTATCAGATTTTTATAAAGTAAAAATTCACTGCAACCAGAACCCAAGCAAGACCTGAAATTTAATGGATGTGTATTTAGCTCTGATTCATTATTCTAGCATTGATAGTTTTGTTGTCTTCAGCAAGTTTTAAAAATCTGTTTTGAGCTTCATGTTCCTGGGCTATAAAAGGTGCAAGTTTCTATTGAACTCATAGAGTTATATGCAGCTTAGATATATGATAATTTAAAAACATCCAGACCAATATCTAGTGGATAGTGTGTGCTAAATAACAGCTTATTCAATTTAAATCTAAGTCTCTTCTCACTTTTCTGGAGTTTTTAATTGGTTCCTCTGCTAAAAATCACCTCAGTCTCTCAGTGAATCAAGTCATGTATTTGAATTCTTTTGAGCCTCTATATTCTTAATTGGATAGTTTAGCCCATAGTTTATTACAAAAGCCTGGATTCTACCATCAAATTACAGATCAATCAACAATTACAAAGAAAAAACAAACAAACAAAAAAAAAACAATGAGTGGTTGGCAATGGTTTTGATTATATAAATGAAGCCTTGTTTGTTTTGCTTTCCCTGACATCAGCTTTTCCCATCTGGAATGTCTGCAACTGCTCAGAAGGCTCTGCGTAGTCCCCCTTCTTCACTACATCCATCCACTGATCCTTTCTGGATATTCACCCACGTGATTCTTTCAGAACGTATTTGGTCTACCTGATGAGTGGGAGGAGAAGAACGCTGTTATCCCTGCTGGGCATTTTTGGATAAAAGCAGAGCTTCCAGGATGAGCTGTGTCACTCAAGAGCATACAGTCTCCACAGGAGCAACATCATCCTCCAGGTGGTGGAAAGAAACCTTAGATATTACGATGAATGGTGCTCCCTTTAAGAGAGACAGTACAGATGATATACAGCATATTGTCTATGATACTTAAAATTTCCTAGGGGAGATTAGGACTAAAAATCTTTTAAGAGGCTCCTGGGATGTGCTAATAATTTTAAAAGCTTCAGAAAACCTGCCTTGGAGGGAAACTCTATTCTCCACTTGGGATTCTCTTTTGCACGGAGAGAATAGCTACCTACAAAGAGTGGAAAGACGTCCAAGACTCAAGGTTGACTTCACTCTCCTTTTGATGAGTGGCAAGAGTGCAGTTCTTGGAATCAGGCTGACCTAATTTTGAATCCTTGTTGGCCAATGCCTGTGTAACCTTGGCCAAGCTAATTTAAGTCTGTAAAATGGGAATAATGATATTGATTTCATAAGACTAAGTGAGGGATTAGAGGTAACGGTGCCTGGTTGCCTGGCATATGTTAGACATTCAGTAAATGGTTGTCTTTGTTATTTCCATGACTGTTGTGGCTGAGGTAATGGGACAGCTAGGAGTGGACAGCTCAGAGTCCTGTAGGGGAGGCAGTCTTGGGCAATGCTACATGGAAAGGAGTGAGGAGCCTGGGCCTGCCTTGCTTCCTTGATCTTTTCCTTTGTGATTTAATCTTAGCATAATTATATAGCTTTAGGCTATGGAATTACTTCATTAGTCTCAAATAATTATGTTTAATCATTCTTTCCTCTGAGCCTATAACCTTGCTATTGTGCTAGCTTTATAATTGTGGTATTGCTGTATATTACACAAAGAAATTATTTGAAGAGTTCATTCCTACCCAAAGCTAAGGCAAAATAGCATTTCAGCTGGAGAACAGGCATCCTAGTAAATGAGGGGGCTGCTGCAAGCACTTTCCAAGTAGTCACCTGAGGATTGGAGCAGTGCAGATCTCCCAGACTTCTTTTACAGAATGATTTATGGAGGACACACATAGCATAGCAAAGAGATATATTTCATGCTTAAAAGGTTAATTCTTGATTTGATTTGTTTTAGAAGTTCTGGAGATTCAATAGAGGACAAGAAAGACACAGAGAGGAATTAGGCTCTCCAAAGAGGATAATGGGAAGAGATAAAGCAATACATGGAGAGAATTATTTGGTGTTTCTGTAAATTTATCTGTTTAATTTTCTCACAATCCCCCTCTAACACTGATTCCCTTTCACACGTCTTTCTGGTTCAAACATGGGTATAATTTCTTTCCATTGTCACTTTTCTACAAACATATCTATTTTCACAGATATATTATATAGATGGGTAAAAGTAGAAGGGAATAGGAACAAAAACATCAGGCACAGTGAATTTTTTTAGATATAGCCAAATACAATTCAAATGTTTTCGTTTAAGTCTCAATTAAGGTTGATGAGTACAAATTTCCTACAGAAAGATATGTGCACAGATGCCTCTGATAAATTTCAGGGTGCATTGTCCAAGCTATTTAAAACTGATAATAGACTTTTAATAAAAAACAGAACACACTATTACAATCACCACTATTTTATCTGCTTACTTTCCCATGTTGGAAGTAATGCAGCATTGGATGTTTTTAATTGTAGAAAAACTTTCCTCCACCCCTAAAAGACCAGAGGGCAGGCTATGGATTTTCACAGAAATATGACAGCAACCTCACCTCTCTACGGAATCTTTCAATCCCTAGTTGTCAAATTTATTTGCCAGTGAGTGCCTTTATGCTTCCATGGATCCAAATGAAGACAGTAGGGAATGCATTCACAATGCCTTAAAGTAGAGAAGGCAGAAGAATTTCTTACCTAATTGAAACTGTCGAAGAAAATCACTTTGGAAAGGTAATAGAATTTTCTGGCATGGATTCAGAGCAAGATATTGGAACACCTTGCTTCCTTCATCATTAAGTCTTAGAAAAAGGACTGCTAGAAGGAGGAAGATGGGTTGATGTTTCACATCATACTTGGAAGCTCCTGTTCAAGTATACTTTGAATGAAAGTATTCTTTTGGGCGGTGCCTGTGGCTCAAAGGAGTAGGGCGCCGGCCCCATATGCCAGAGGTGGCGAGTTCAAACCCAGCCCCAGCCAGAAACTGCAAAAAAAAAAAAAAAAAGAAAAAAAAAAAAAGTGGAAAAAAAAGAAAATATTCTTTTAAAATTTTATTTTTCCGTCTTAGTGGAACCAAGATGCTACAAAGATACAATTTCTACTGCCGTTTATGCCCTTTATCAGTTAGCAGGCACCATCCTATAGTGAGGAGAATTAATGGAGCTAGATTTGAAGTCTGGGTACCAGGACATCAATGGTAGGGGAATACACAATGGGGGAATACACCCATTGTTAGATACAACCAACTCTGGTGAGCAAAGACAGTTCAGAAGTTACTAAAATATCATCTGAGTCTTTTTTTTATGGATTCCTTCAAGGGTAGCTCTATCTTCCAAACTGCTATTCCACTATAACCTGTGATGGGACATACACCAGCCACATGGCGGTTTTAGAAGTCACTATAGACCAAAATGATTTCTTGTTCTCTCTCTGTTTCCCTTTCTTTGTCTCAAACCATCTATTGCATCCTCATTGCAAATATTCTGACTGGCCTAATTCATTTAGACTTCTTTTTAAAAAAATAGTCTTTTTGTTTGGAAGTTTTATGACACACTCTCTGACGCTGACATATGGAGCTGACAGATGCTCTGTGGACTATCATTGATCTACAAGTCAGCTGTACACTCCTACACCTCACCTTTTTTTTTTTGTTTGTTTTTTTTACCACTCCTGGATCTGAGTCCTACTTAAATGACCTGCAGTGTGAGACTGCAGCAATCACTTCACCTTACTAGCTCCCATTACTCTGTCTTATAAAATGGTAATCATGAGACTACCTTCTTCCTATGGTTGGGAAAATTAAATGAAATAATGTATGTAATGTGTTTAACACAGGCTCAGTGCTTAGTTTATTGTCATTGTTTTTATTCATTTATAAGTTATTTTTATTATTAGCAGAAACTTACTGATTTCTTTGCTCTTGTTCATACAACTGGCTTATATACAACTGGCTTACATACAACTCTAAATAACTTTAGTAGCTTAGAGTTACTTAGGGCGCATTTATAACAACAATGCTACTAAAGTAGCAGTCATTTAAAACATACCATCAATGAGTGCCCATCGACCCATGAATGGACTAGCAAATTGTGGTACATGTATACTATGGAATACTATGCAGCCTTAAAGAAAGATGGAGACTTTACCTCTTTCATGTTTACATGGATGGAGCTGGAACATATTCTTCTTAGCAAAGTATCTCAGGACTGGAAGAAAAAGTATCCAATGTACTCAGCCCTACTATGAAGCTAAATTATAGCTTTCACATGAAGGCTATAACCCAACTATCGCACACGACTATGGGGAAAGGGCCAAGAAAGGGGAAGGATGGGGGTAGTTTAGGGTGGTGGGAGGGCAACGGGTGGGGCCAAACCTACGGTGCATCTTAGAATGGGTACAGGCAAAATGTACTAAATGCAGAATCCAAATGTCTACATACAACAATAAGAAAATGCCATGAAGGCTACGTTGAACAGTTTGATGAGAATATTTCAGATTGTATATGAAACCAGCACATTGTACCCCTTGATTGCACTAATGTACACAGGCTATGATTT
>CAUYPK010126652.1:0-26788 GCA_963574355.1 Loris lydekkerianus | reverse complement strand
CTGGGGTTAGATGGTATCTCAGGGTGGTTTTGATTTGCATTTCTCTAATATATAGAGATGATGAACATTTTTTCATATGTTTGTTAGCCATTCATCTGTCTTCTTTAGAGAAGGTTCTATTCATGTCTCTTGCCCATTGATATATGGGATTATTGGCTTTTTTTATGTGGATTAATTTGAGTTCTCTATAGATCCTAGTTATCAAGCTTTTGTCTGATTCAAAATATGCAAATATCCTTTCCCACTGTGTAGGCTGTCTCTTTGCTTTGGTTGTTGTCTCCTTAGCTGTACAGAAGCTTTTCAGTTTAATGAAGTCCCATTTGTTTATTTTTGTTGTTGCAATTTCCATGGCAGTCTTCTTCATGAAGTCTTTCCCCAGGCCAGTATCTTCCAGTCCTTTTCCTAAGCTTTCTTTGAGGATTTTTATTGTTTCATGCCTTAAATTTAAGTCCTTTATCCACCTTGAATCAATTTTTGTGAGCGGGGAAAAGTGTGGGTACAGTTTCAGTCTTTTACATGTGGATATCCAGTTCTCCCAACACCATTTATTGAATAGGGAGTCTTTCCCCCAAGGTATATTCTTATTTGGTTTATCTAAGATTAGGTAGTTGTAAGATTTTAGTTTCACTTCCTGGTTTTCTATTCAATTTAAATGTCTATGTCTCTATTTTTGGTCCAGTACCATGCTGTCTTGACCACTATGGCTTTGTAGTACAGACTAAAATCTGGTATGCTAATACCTCCCTCCCCCAGCCCAGCTTTGTTTTTATTACTAAGAACTGCCTTAGCTATATGGGTTTTTTTCTGGTTCCATTCAAAATGCAGAATCATTTTTTCCAACTTTCAAAAGTATGATGTTGGTATTTTTATAGGCATGGCACTGAATAGGTAGATTGCTTTGGGAAATATAGACGTTTTCACAATGTTGATTCTTCCCATCCATGAGCATGGTATGTTCTTCCATTTGTAAATATTCTCTGCTATTTCCTATCTTAGTGTTTCATAATTTTCTTTATAGAGGTCTTTCACTTCTTTTGTTAGGTATATTCCTAGGAATTTCATTTTCCTTAAAGCAATGGTGAAGGGGGTTGTGTCCTTAATTAGCCTCTTGTCTTGGCTGTTATTGGCGTATACAAAGGCTACTGACTTGTGGACATTGATTTTATATCATGAGACATTTCTGTATTTTTTGATGAATTCCAGGAGTCTTATGGTTCAGTCTTTGGAGTTTTCTAAGTACAAGATCATATTCTCAGCAAAGAGGGAGAGTTTGACCTCCTCTGTTCCATTTGGATGCCCTTTATTTTCTTTTCTTGCCTAATTGTATTGGCTAGAACTTCCAGCACTATGTTGAATAGTAGGCCCAGGATTTCTTCTTCTAATCGAGGCAGGGCCTACTGTGGGGCAGGAGAGAGAGGAAGGGCTAGGTTTTATTGTCATTATTCAATCAGATAAGTGTCAGTGGTGAATTCCTTTGTTTTCTCTTGTCTGGGGTGCTGTAGCTCGTTTCCCAGGCCCATGCTTCTTCCTTCCCATCCTGTCTCCATGAGCCTTCCAGAGGTCAGAGTGGTCCTTAAAATGCCTGATCACACCATACTTGTCTTGAAACATTCTCTTTCTGCCTCTCCCTAGTCCAGCCACACCAGCGTGCCCTCTCCAACTTGATTTTGTTTCTTCTACCAAAGGGCCTTTCCAGGTGTTATTCTCTGTCCTGGTGGGGATGTGTTGGGGAACATGGGCTAGAGAGTGAAGTATAGTCAGTAAGGTAGAAGTAGGGCATTTAGGGGCCCAATGCCCTGAAAATGTCACACTGCTGCCATAGGCAATTTAGAATAAATTAACAGTGAGCTGTAACATATAATGTTATTTTTTCAGAATGACACGCAGTTGTGCATTGAAAATAAATGACTTCTCTTGTTGCTTGCTCTCACTCTCTCCTTCAACATTTTTCTTGTTCATTCTCTTTTATGCTCCGTCTCTCTGAGTCCCTGCTTTTCTGTACTTAACCAAATGGGAATTCCAGAAACTAGAGCCAATGATGAGATTCCTAGAAAAAGGGAATTGAAAGGGGACAAGGTAAGGAGTATTCAAAGAAGACAGGTGTTCTCCAGAGCAACAACGGAATCATCACCATCACCATCATCATTGTTTTTGGAATAATAGTGACAGTATGTAAAACTGAGCATGCATTGGTTATTTACAATGAGGCAGGCGCGTCACTGAATCCTTCAAGTGGTATTAGGATCCTTGTTTTATAGGTAAGACAAGCTAAGGCTCAGAGGGGCTGTGTTGCCGCCCGTTACAGATCAAATATTTATGTTTCTTCCCTTCCCTCTAACTCATTCCTATGTTGCAGCCCTGACCCCCAGTGTGACTGTATTTGGAGGGGAGGCCTGTGAGGAGGTGATGTGTCCTAAATGAGGCCTTGAGAGTAGGACACCAATCTCATAGAACAGTTGCCCTTATAAGAGAAAGGAGAGACACCAGAGATCCCTCTGCCCTTGAGGACAGAGTGAGAAGGTGGATATCTGCAAGACAGAAAGTAAGCCTTCCATGAGTGGACTCAGGTCCACTGAGTCCTTGATCTTGGTACTTTGCATGGCAGTCTTAGCTAACCAACTTATTGCCCAAGCAGTTAAAGACACAATTCATATTCAGCTCACTAAAGCCTGGGCCTTCAATCCAAAGCTGAACTTATCACGGACATTTGGGGTCCTGTGTCCAGGAGATCCATCTACTATTACCCTATATAGGAAGACCCCAGGTAGAGCCAGTCAACTGAGGCCTGATAATGCCCCTGATGGTTTTTCTTCCTCTAACCCTGAAGGCCAGAGAGACGCTTGGACCTGGAGCTGCAGTTAGCAAAGCCAAGAGAATCCTAGTCACCATGGGTAGATAGGCTTGCTTATAGCTAGGCAGCAAAGGCTGGGGGGCACCAGGGGTGTGACAGTTTCCTAGGGCTGCCATAACAAATTACCATAAACAGAGTGGCTTAGAACAACAGATCTATTCTCCTACAGTGCTAGAGGTTGGAGGTTTGAAATTAAGGTGTTGGCAAGGTTGGCTTCTCCTAGAGCCTCCGGGGAAGAATCTGTTTCACACCCCTCTCCTAGCTTTCAGTGGCTCCTAGCAATTTTTGCTGTTCCTTAGCTTGCATATGAATCATTTTACTCTTTTCCACCATCATCCCACGATGTTCTCTTGTGTGTCTTTGTGTCCAAATTTATTCTTCTTGTAAGGATACCAGTCACTGGATTAGGACCAACCCTAATGTAGCATGACCTCTTCTTAACTTTATTATATCTGCAAAGACTTTATTTCTATAAGGTCATATTCAAGATGCTAGGGACCACAGTCTAGTATTTTTCAGGACACAATTCAGCCCACAGCAAAGGTATTAGGGGTGCTTTAGCATCCTCCCTGAGCCATGTGGGTTGACCACACCACCCAAGTAAAACAGCAGCCAGGATTGCTCTACAAAGGCTCTTCAAAACAGTGCCTGCCTCTTGGCGATAAGATGGTCATTTAAAGAAGCCCACCAATAGACACCTTCCAGGCTCAGGAGGAAGGAAGAGATCAGATAGTTTGGGGGCAGTTTTGCCACTTTAACGATGAGGTTAGGAGAGGTATAGGAGAGGGACTAGAATTGTAGCCATGGAGGTCACCTGTTCACATCAAGAAAACCTGTTGTGACTGGAGAGGGGTGACCCAATAGTCTCCAGCTGCTGCACCTTTGACTCCCCCAGGGCTTTTGCTAGGAGGCCATGTTGTCCTGGCTTTACCCAGCCGGCGACTAAATAGGGTGAAGGAGCCAGAGCCAGCCCAATGTATCTGATGCAGCTGGTGCTTGGGGGCTCCCCAGGCAGACTGAGAATCTGCCCACCACATAGCCTCCTTCCTTCCCTGTCTCCTTTCCCAGGTGTCAGACCCACCTCATGGTCTAAAGGTTCTGTCCACCTGCTCCAGTTCCTCTCCCTTTTATCCTTCCCAGACATTTACCCCAAAAAACCCCTTGCATGTCCAATTCCATCTGCTTCTCTGAGAACCCGAGAGACAAGAGCAGAAAATGAGAATAGACACCTGTAACTGCTGACAGTCTGAGCCTCAGGCACTCCAGCCTTCATACGCAGCCTGTCCACAGGGATGGACAGACGTCACCCCATGTGGACAGCAAATGACAGATGGCATGGAGGCGAGACAGCTGAATGAACAGCTTTTCCCATCCCCTCCCTTGCTTCTTTCCACTATAGAGCCTGGAAAGCCTAATATTTATTTCCCAGAGTCTATGTGTTAGAGATTGCCTTCCTGATTAGAAAACAACAACAACAACAACAACAAAAATCAGACAAGGTGAAGTCAGTGACACCCTTCCCTCCCTTTTTGTCTGCCTTGGACGTAGATAAGATGCTTAGATCCTGCACAGCCAATTGAGAATACAAGATAACAATCATGAAGGAAAGATGCAGAGAATCAGACAGACGCCAGCCCCGATGTGATCATGCCACTGACCGAGCACCAGCAGCTGTTGAACTCCAGACCTACTGTTATGTAAGAAAAATAGGCCTGTATCTGGGTGAGCTCCCATGCGTCACTTGTATACCTAAGTGATACAGATGATCCGACTTGAAGTGTGTGCTCTGTGGATTTAGGGCAAAGGGCTCAGGAAATTCCAGCAGTATCTTTCAGTGCAGGCAGAATATCACAGACAGGAAGGTCGGGAAGCACCCACATCCCCTCCATGGAATATCATATGAACAGGTGGACTTGGGCTGAGAGCCCCTGGATTTATTGTGGGGTTGAGAAACACCCTTCCTCCCTGTGGCTCTTTGCCCTGTTTTTATGGGACGTGAGTGAAAGAGCTGGGCTTTCTCCATTATTGGATTAGCAGAAGCCGGTGTAACAGTGAGGGTTTGTAGAAGAGAATGGTTGGGACACAGAAGTGGCGCACTATTGGAGAAATCTAAGGAAATCTAAGGGGGGGGGGGGGACTCAGGGAGACAGATCACAACCACTCACTTGTGTTGTTAAGGAGTTAATTTTTTTTTTTCCTACTGAAAAAATTCCAAGTCCACTTTTCACATCCCCCAGCAAGCCGGCATCTACAACAGCTGAAGGTGAATCACCCTCGCTCAGAGCACAATTGATGTCATGTTCTTTACTTAATATCAGCAGTAGTAACATTCCAGCACCAAAAAAACCCAACTAATTATATGTCTGTTTTCTCTGCTGTTATTATTTGCACGTAACAAAGGCACCTGCCACGTTAATTATGCCCTTTTAATAAACGTCTTCTCCAGCCAACCAACCAAAAATGAGTTTTGGGGTGAGGGAAAATGTGTTGGAAAGGAGGTCTTTACATCAGATCTTCACATTTTCTTTAAGTCCATCCATTGATGTACTCATTCACACAAGCCCACCATAACCTTCACTTAGGCCATCAAGGAAAATGATTTGTTTAGCTTAAAAGGAAAAAATAAAAAGAGACCCCCTCCCTACCTTGTATTCAAAGTCAGAATATCATATGGAGGATGAGATTCCCTGAAACGAAATACACATTGCAGCTGTGTCATCTAGGCAGGCACTGGGAAACACTCTTCGACAGGTGACAGGTTTTTTTTTTTTTTTTGTATTCATATACGGAGGTATAATGCAGTAGAGGGCACACATCTCAAATGTACAGCCTGGCTAGTTTTTTGAAATTTTTTTATTGTGGTAATATACATGTAACCTAAATTCACCATTTTAACCATTTTTAAGTGTAACATTCAGCGACATGAATTACAGCCACCATTACCAATACTATTTACAAAATTTGTCACCATCCCAAACAGAACCTCTGTAACTATTACATCTTGATTACTTCTTACATGTTCCTATAATGTGTGGCCAAAACCCAGATCAAGACATAGAACATTTCCAGCTTCCAAGGTGCTCTCTGCTGCTCTTTCCCCGTTAATATCCTTCTAGAGGTAACCACCATTCTAACTTCTAGCACCATGGATTAGTTTTATCTAAAAAATCTATATAAATGGAACCAAACACTACACCACACTCTTCTGTCTGCCTTCTTTCACCAACAATGCCTGTAAGATTTGTCCATATTGTTGCATATGTCAGTAAGTTGTTCTCTTTTATTGCTTCCTGGCATTCCATTGTGCAAACACAGCACAAGTATTTTGGTGAACACGGGCATTTCTTTCTCTTGGTCACTGTATTAGTTTGCGAAGGCCACCATAACAAGAAACCCCCACAGGCTGGCTTAAATACATTGAATTTGTTCTCAGAGTTCTGGAGGCTGCGTTCCAAGACCAAGGTATGGGTAGATGGGTTTCTTCTGTGATCTCTCCCTTCAGCTTGTAAATGCCCATCTTCTTCCTGTGTTCTCACATATTTTCTGTACATGTCTGTGTCCTAATTTCCTTTTGTTATAAGGATACCAGACATATTGGATTAGGGCTTATCCCAATAATCTCATTTAACCTACTGGGATTTAGCACTTCAACACATGAATTTTGAGGGGTCACAATTCACTGTACAAACAGCCATGTACTTAGGGTAGGTATGATATCTGTGTGTTTAGTGAGAACAGGTATTGTTAGTTTTCCAAAGTGGTTATACCAGTTTAAAGTCCCATCCACACTGTAGGAGTTTCAGTCCTCCACATCCTTGACAACACTGACACCTCCACAGGTGTTCAGTCTTATTTTCATTTTAACCATTCCAGTGGGAGAATGACAATATTCCCTTGTGTTTTCCCAGGATTTCTTATATTTAATTAATTAATTTTTTTGGAGACAGAGTCTCACTTTGTCACCCTCAGTAGAGTGCTGTGGCTTCATAACTCACAGCAACCTCAAACTCTTGGGCTCAAGTGATTCTCTTGCCTCAGCTTCTCAAGTAGCTGGGACACAATGCCTGGCCATTTTTAGAAATGGGGTTTCACTCTGGCTCAGACTAGTGTCAAATCTGTGAGCTCAGGCAATTTGCCTGCCTCAGCTGCCCAGAGTGCCAGGATTATAGGCATGAGTCACCATGCCTGGCCTTCCAGGATTTCTTGAACTCAGTGTCTGATTTGACATTTGCCCTCTGGCCCATATACTGTCATATTTTGTGGTCATATCTTGGAAGTTGTTTAGTTCACAAAGATTTTTATTGTGTGTTTTTCTACACAACTCAGTACAGTAGGCTTTACCCATGAGTGGATGCAGAAATTGTTGATGATATAATTTACATCTTTGTATATGAAATTTTTCTTTTCTTTTTTTTTAATGAAGAAATCAAATCACTTATATATTGTTGTTTGGAATGTAAAATAGTACAATTTTTTGGAAGAACGTGGCTATTTCTTATAAAAAGAAATTATAAATACCATGTGACCCAACAAGTTCACAGAATAGTTGCTGTTCCCAGAGTTGTCTTCTAAGTATGTAAGGCATAAATAACTGAAAAATGTTGCCCACAAAACATTAGGGCCCATGGAGGTTGAGAATCGGGGACCTCCCATCTTCTTGGGGTTGTTCATTTCTCCTCTCCACTCCTCCCCTCTCTGTATATGAAAATTTTCAAATACTCTTCTATCAGCGTGTGCTACTTTTCTTAAAAAAAAAGTCTTCGTTCAAAAAAAAAAAGCTTAAAAACATCAGGAAACATGTCTTCTTGAATATTTGTTGTAGGAGCTCTGGAGAGATGATTCTGGGATACAATTATAAGTGTACTTCTTTTGACTGGTTTCTTTTTTTAAAAGAGCTTACTCACCAGAGAGTCCTGAGATCACCCACATGCTGTTGGGAAAACTTCTAGAAAAAGACGTAAGCCTGGGCCTGACCATTTAAAATGTGGATATGTACTGACATATGTATACCTGTTTGGATATATACATACATATCATAATATTTTGGATGATCTGGCCAGGTACTGTGTTAGGAACTTTCTTAGTAATCTCTGTAGCATCTTTATTAGGTTGATAGCGGCATATCAATAACTATAGTAACAGCTATAATAATACATTATTATTTTTGATGTTTAGAGAGGTTAAATGATTCACCCAACACTACATGGCTTGTAAACACCAGAGCTAGGTTTCTGGACTCTGATCCAGCTGACTCGTACTGTTGACATTTTGCTGCTTTTTAACAAGTTTGGGCCTTTCACACACTTCATCTGCAGATATCTAAAGCTCACTATGCTGCAAGGTGGGTATTATTTGGAGCCATTTTATAGATGAAGAAACAGAGGCACTTGCCCAAAGTCACTCGCAGAGCCAGGATTCCAGCGTAGTTGGTATGATCCCCAACTCCGTGATTGCTATTATTATTCTTATTGTTTCATACTCGTATCAAGCTATGGTAAGAAGAAAACTGGTTTTGTACTACCTTGAGGGACAGGTCTATCCTCCAGAAGGTTCTGCCTTGCGCTGAGCTGAAATTGGCCTCCTTGCAACTTCACTCAGTTGCTTCCAGTTCACAGCCCGGCATTAATTACATCTTGTCTTCTATTATGCACTAATTGTCTCTTGTGGTTCCTCCCTTTTCCCTGGCTCACTTGCCAACTCCTTGAGGGCAGAAACCAAGTCTTCTAGGCAGAACACCTTCAGAGAGGCAGAGGAAGAGCTTATTAAATAAATACTTGTTGACTGAAAGTTGCCACCAGGATTTTCCCCTAGGGCCTCATCCCAGGTGTGTGGAACACAGGGTAGGAGGGTCTCAAGGGATTTACAATTTAAATATGCATACAGTTTGTATGTAATTTGCACACTCTCTCAATAAACAGTGCAGTCAACATTCAGCGATTTTACATTTAAAATGATATTGCTCCCTGAAGGGCATCATTTCTTCATATTTCTCTTGCTTCCTCCTTCAATACTGCATGCATGTCAAATCAGGAACTGGGGCATTTACAACCTAATTATAAAGTGATAGAGCCTAGGTTGAAAAAAAAGAGGACGAGGGTGACATTACCTGGTTGAAATTTTGTTTGCCCTTTCAAGGGTTTGCCAGTGTTTTCAGAAACAATCCTACATTATTCAGTTCATGACACCTGTATCCTTATAATAACACTGTATATGCTATTTAATAGCTAGAAACTAGTCACCATTCTTTCAGTTGCAAGTAATAGAAGCCATACTCAAAGTAGATTAAACAAAGAAAGGGAACTTGAATTCACAGGCTTCTGTAACTGAAAAATCTGAGAACTACAAATGTGGCTGGATCCTGGGTGGTGCCTGTGGCTCAGAGGAGTAGGGCGCCGGCCCCATATGCCAGAGGTGGCGAGTTCAAGCCCAGCCCCAGCAAAAACTGAAAAAAACAAACAAAAACAAACAAACAAAAAAATGTGGCTGGATCCAGAGATTGAAATGATGTCATCAGGAGCTAACCAGATTTTTTTCTTCTCTTTTCCCTACTCTGCATATAGTCTCCACGGAAGGATCCCTCCAGCCCAAAGGATGAAGTCAGAATCTCAAGACTGTGTCTTATAGGTCTAACACGTGTCACATGACCATCTCTAAACCAATCACTGTGGTTGGAGAAAAAAATATGCTGATTAGCTAGTTTTGGGGTGAACCCCACGCGGATGATGTGGGCCTAGAGTGGGGGAGAAGGGGTTTTCTAAAGAGAAGTCTGGAGTGGGGGGTGCCATTAGAGGAAGGGCAGGCAAACCACAGATGCTCATCCTCTGTGTAATAAGTCTGTCCATCTTCCTAGCCTGGGGTGCCTGGAGGGCAAGGCATTGGGTGACTCCTCATAGAACTGAACATTTAAAGGAGTAGTAAAAATAAACCTTTAACACACTAAGCAGTCTTTCATTTCCCAACCGTTTATTGAGTTCTATGTGTTGGGATAGCAATGATGGGCCAATGTAAACAGGTCTCTGCCCACTACCAGACTTATACGTGCCTGACTGTAATGGAGAATGAGTAATGCTCTCCATACTCAATGTATGAACAGAGATTTCTGTTCTCAGCCTAGAACACTTGAGACCACAGAAGTGAAAACAAGCTCACAACTTCATAAAGTGCCTTTACCTTCACAGCAACTTCTAGTACAAGAGATGTGATGTCACCCCTATTTTACAGATGAGGAAATGGGGACCTTGAATGAGAAGCACACCTGCCACGTGCCAGTCACCTGTGTGCTTTCACATAGATGATCCTGTTTTCATGAATCTTCCCAACAGCCCTGTGTTCATAGACGAGCATTTCAGCATCACAGAGGGGGAGAAACTGGTCCACCCACCAAGTGGTGGCACTTGGAGCCTGAGTCAGTGGACACCTGGGTAGCTGAATGTTACGTAAAACCTGAGGCTGGGTCAGGACTCTCTGCTTGAGCTCCTGGCTCCAAGTTCAGGGCACACTCCTCAGCCCCACTGGGTGCCACCCTCTGCCCTCAAGCGATGCCCTCATTAGAGTTCACTCTGATCAGTCATTAGATGATGACTCTTGCAACTGGGCAAAGAGCTGCCAGCTACCTAGGTCCAGAGGGGAGAACAAGGTGCCCTTGCTGCTCTCCTCACTAGAGCCTTGCAGCTCTGCCCCAGAAATGCCAACCTCCTTTTCTAGAAGGTATTTCTGTTCCCTCCATCACTCATCACTAACCCTGTTCCAGACTCCGGGCGGTAATGGTGGCAGTACCACACAGCCAGTCCCACCAGAGCTTGGCTGCATGTGGGTGGCAGCCGAGATCTGGCCTATTTTGCTCATGTGATGAGCAGAGACCTGCTTGCTGTTCTGCTGTTAAGATCCAGGCCATTGTCATAAAAGTAAAGGATTCTCTTGTGGTTCCAAATGTAAAAATTGTCAGACTCAGAGTCAGCACAGTTGGTACATGATGGATGTTCAACAGTTATTTCTCTAATTTATGAAATAAATGGAAAAAACAAATCCCATCAGCTGAAATTTCTTCAATGGCACAGGAAGTTCTGGGGAGACTGTCCTCCCACTGCCCTCACAAAACAGGCAAACCAATGATTGGACTCCTGTGTCCAAATCCACAGAGGGTCTTTTCTCCCTCATTAATGATAGCTAAACAGTAATAGCAGCTGTGTTTGTTTGTTTGTTTTAAGTGCTTCTTTTGCACATGTTAGTGTGGCCTTACTCTTGACATTTAACATATTTTATTGATAAACTTTACAACAATTCTCTAAGGTACATACTATCATCCCCCTTTCTCAGTTAAAAAAACTGAGGCTCAGAAAAGATGAACTTAAGCAATACAGCCACTAAGCACAATCAGAATTCAAACCATATCTGACTTTCATTTATTTGTTCAAAAACATTCACTGAATGCTTACGACATGCATTCACTGTGTTGGGCTCTGGGGATATACCAGTGAATGAAACAGAAAAATTCCTATTCTCCACAAGATGTAAATACTTATCAGGTGGTGGCTATCAGGTGCTATAAAAAAGTAAGCAGGCTTGTGAAACATGGTAGCAGCCCTATTGATCTATGGTGATTAAAGAAGGCCTCTCTTATAAGGTGACATTTGAGCAGAAACCTGCAGGGACGAATGGGGGGGGGGAGGGGGACAGTCATGCAAATACCTGAGGGAACAGTGTTCCAGGCAGAGGGAACAGCATAATGGAAAGACCTGGCAGTGGGAGGTCTTTGTTGAGGGGGAGAAGTAATATCAGAAGGGGAGAGGGAGCATATGACACAGTGTTTTTAGTTATCATAAAGATGTTGGATGATATATTCAGAGAGAGATGAGGAATCACAGAAGTGTTTGGGGGAGAGCTATGCTTATCTGACTTATGTTTTTTGTTACTTAGTTGTTTTTTTTTTTTACAGGTGTATGTGTGGAGAATAGACTGTAGAGGTGCAAGGATGGGATCTAGAGCACTTAGAAAGCCAAGGTAGTGAGTGACCCAGGGAGAGAAGGTGGGGTCTTAGGCTGGAAAGTGAGATGGACATTGACTTCAAATGCATTTTGATGAAGTGGTGCAGGACTTGTTGATGGCTCAGATGTGTGCTGTGAGAGAAAATGGGGAGTCAGAATGACTCCAACATTTCTTTGTCAGAACAACCAAAAGTTGGCGTTTACTAAGATGGAGCCACACTGTCAATGCAGATTTGAGCAGAGTGGGGTCAAGAGTTCAGTTGGAGGTACTCACTAGATATTCAAGGAGAGATATGAAGAGGCACTGAACTATGGAAAGAGGATGGAGCTGGAGATGAAGGATTCGTCACCATAGGGGTGGAGTTAGATGCCCTGGGATGACTGAAACAGCCATGGAAAGTGGTGCAGAGATGAGAGCAAGTTAGAGGGCAGCCCTGGGCATGCCACCCTCAGAGGACGGGAAGATAAAGACCAGCAAAGAAGACTGAGAAGCCATAGCCAGCAAGAAGGATGATAACCAAGTTTAGACCATGGAAGCCAAGTGAAGAAGGTATTTCCAGAATGGGGTAATTAAATGCATCCAAATGCACTGCTGAACTGAGTTAGATTAGGATGGAGGACTCTCCATTGGTTTAGGTGCACCAGAGTATCATCAGTGACCTTGACAGAAGTACTTTTCTGGGTGATGGGAAGAAAACAGGAGAAAATAGGAAGAGCACAAATAAAGACAAACATTTTTATGCATTTGCCATAAAGGAGAGCAAAGAAATGGGACAGTGGCTGAACAGACCAGGGATGATATTTTGCAAGATGAGACATACTGCAGCAGGCTTGTGTTCTGATAGAAATGATACTGCAGAGAGGGACAATTCTATGATGCAAGAAAAGTACAGGGTGACTACAGGCATGGTATCCCTGAGCCGGATGGAGGGGATGGGATTCAGTGGACATCTGGGGTGTTTGGCCTTAGACCCCAAACCTGGGCTCTCTCTGCTCTGCATGGGGCTTCTCTTAATACCATGTATTCTTGATTTCTACCCTCAGAACCCCTTCAGACTTCCTGAAGAGCTCTTCGTCTGAGACAACAAAGCCCAGGACAGAACGGTTGCTATTTCTGCTACCGACAACCATGAATTAGAGAGAAGAAATAGAAGGTGACAGAGACTTTGTCTGAAGCAACTGAATTTAGGTGTGTGAACTGTGAGCGTGCTCATTCAATCACCTTGCTGGGGATGTTTTCAAGGTTGGAGGCAGTTTTAGAAGGACGTGGAGACAAAATTACCAGACACCACTAAAATACAAGTGACAAAGTGGTGTAAGAAGGAGGTGGCATTTAGCATTGTTCCTCCAACCTAAAGGCTTGGTATTTACTAGATACCTTTCAAGGTCATTCATACAACAAATGTAAATTGAGGACCTGGGAGAGGCTTTGGAGCTAAAGAGAGAATGGGGCTCTTGTCCTCAAGGAGCTGGAAGTCCAGAATGGTTTTAGGGAACACAAGGTATTCATGGACGGCATCCCATGTTAAGCACTCAGAAAGAGTCATGACTGAATGCTGTGGAGGCCTGGTGCAGGGGTGGGTAAACCAGGTAAGTCTGAAGGAGGCAAGGCTTGAGCTAGTCTTCAAGCAAGAAGACTCTGTGCAGGGAAGTGTAAGGATACGTGTTTCTGATACAGGGAACAAAACCTGGGTGTTATGAAATAGCAAGGCACACCGAGGAAACACCAAATACAAATACAAAGACTGGACATGGAACTTTATCCTCAGCACTGTGGGGCCCCTTGAAGGATTCTGATAGAAGGACATTTGGGGTGGACAAGGTCAGAATTCAGAACACAGTGGGAGTTTAGAAGAAGTGATCTGGCTCCAGGGCATTCCCTCAGTGAGGAAAGAGGCTCACCTGTCTATCCCATGGCAGAGTTGAATGACGTCGCTATCCAGGGTTTGGGGATCTAGAAGCAGGTTTGGAAAAGAGAGAACCAGTCTTCCGTTCCAAGCCTATGTGCCAAGCCGGGGTCTTGCGCATTATTGTAGAATGACTGTTTTTTAAGATGTAGAGTTAAGAACTAAAGTTTTCTGAGCTACAGCTCTAATTCCAGTGACACTCATTTTTAGACCTACTACTGATAAAGCAAATACCCACCCGGGGTGATCTGAGCATCCCCTAACAATGTGGGAGGCACCCCTCTGATGACACCAAGTTTGTTTTAAGTGGTTCCCATGTGAGCATAAAATTAATAATAGAATGAGGGAATTATCCCCTTTTTGATTATCTTTCAAGTTGGGGAATAACCTGTGTTCACACGAGCATTTCCATGAGATACACTCAGTTTGGGGCTGAGGAATCTTAAACGCTTCTTACCCAGAAGACCAAAAATCATATCATAACAAAGATATTTGTACCAGAATGTTTATTGCAGCCCTATTCATAATTGCTAAGTCATGGAAAAAGCCCAAGTGCCCATCGATCCACGAATGGATTAATAAATTGTGGTATATGTACACCATGGAATATTATGCAGTCTTAAAGAAAGATAGAGACTTTACCTCTTTCATATTTACATGGATGTAGCTGGAACATATTCTTCTTAGTAAAGTGTCTCAAGAATGGAAGAAAAAGTACCCAATGTACTCACCCCTACTATGAAACTAATTTAGGGCTTTCACATGAAAGCTATAACCCAGTTATAACCTAAGAATAGGGGGAAAAGGAGGGGAGGGAGGGGATTACACCTGCGGTGCATCTTACAAGGGTATATGCGAAATTTAGTAAAAATGGAATGTAAATGTCTTAGCACAGTAACTAAGAAAATGCCAGGAAGGCTATGTTAACCATTGTGATGAAAATGTGTCAAATGGTCTATGAAGCTAGTGTATGATGCCCCATGATCATATCAATGTACGCAGCTATGATTTAATTAAAAAATAAATTGATCACATCTTAGGTCACAAGTCTAACCTCAGCAAATTTAAAAGAATAGAAATTATTCTTGTATTTCCTCAAACCACCCTGGAATAAACGTTGAACTCAACAACAGAAATCTTCATACTCAAACAAATCCATGGAAACTAAATAACCTTTTGCTGAAAGACAGGTGAGTCAAAGATGAGATTAAGAAGGAAATTACCAAATTTGGGGGACAAAATGACAATGAATACATGAATTATCAAAACCTGTGGGATACTGCACATGCAGTCCTAAGAGGGAAATTTATATCATTGAAAACCTTCCTCAAGAGAACAGAAAGAGAGGAACAACAACTTAATGGGTCATCTCAAGCAAATGGAAAAGGAAGAACATTCCAACCCTAACCCCAGCAGAAGAAAAGGATCAAATTAGAGCAGCATTAGAAGAAACTGAAAACAAAAGAATCATTCAGAAGATCAGTGAATCAAAATTCAGAATATTTTAAACAAATATTTAGTGGAAAAAAATTAACTCTAGGAAAGAATACTTACAATAACTGAAAACTCTGATTTATTAAGACTTGTGACCTCCCACAGAATTTACTAGAAGCAAAACTGAAAAATGAATTACAAAAGGTTTGTTTTCAGAGTTGACATGGCCCTGAATCCTAGTCAATGTCTGAGAAAAACATCAGGATGGGACTGACGTATCCCTGGGGGAGATTGAAAGAAGAGGACAAGTGAAGTTCCAACTTACTGCATTTATGTTCTAAGACAAGAAAATCATATGTTCACTTCAAAGCTTCAAGAAAAAGAACTTAATATCCAATATCCATTGTTGATAAAAACTCTTAGTAGGGTGGTGCCTGTGGCTCAGTGAGTAGGGAACCAGTACCATGTACAGAGGGTGGCGGGTTCAAAACTAACCCCCGGCCAAACTACAACAAAAAAATAGGCAGGCATTGTGGCAGGCGCCTATAGTCCCAGCTACTTGGAGGCTGAGGCAAGTGAATCACCTAAGCCCAGGAGCTGGAGATTGCTGTGCAGTGTGATGTCACAGCACTCTACCAAGGGTGACAAAGTGAGACTCTGTCTCTAAAAAAAAATTCTTAACAAAGTAGGTAGAGAAGAAAAGATTCCTAACAAAGAACATCTGCAAGAAGGAAAAGTTTAAAGTATTTGGTCAAATATCAAAGATAAACCAATAACATCTATTGTCATACTCCTATAAAACATACTCCTTTCTATCTCCATACTCCTATCTGTATTCTACTGGACATTCTAACCACTAGAGCAAAACCAGAGAAAGATATAAAGTATGTAAAGATTCAAAAATAAGGAAGGAAATCTTCCTTATTTGCAGATAGGGTGGCTGAATTCATAGAAGGACTTTAAGAGTTTATGAAGAAATTATTAGAATTAATAAGACAATTTTTCAAAATGATGGATAAAAAATAAATATGCAAAAGTGAAATACATTCCTATACATCAACAAACAAGGAGTGGAAAAATATAAATTTATAATTTTTATAAAGATATAATACAAAACACATGTGGTATTATTTATTGTGTTAATGATTGTTCTTTACACTTTACATATGTAACAGTTTTGAATCTGTAATAAATACATTAAGAAGTGTTTTCTGCATTTCCTTTTCCTCATATGTGGGTCTAGCTGAATGATTCCTTCTATTGAGCAGAATGAGGTAGAAGTGATGCTATGTGATTCTGAGATTAAGTCATAAAAAGGATAGTACCTGCCAGGATCTTATTCTCTTAGACCACGTAAGTATCTTTGGGAGAAACCCACATAAAGAGAATCTGATGTCTCATGGCAACAGCCAGCACCAACTTGCCAGCCAGTGAATAAAGAAGCACAGCCCCAATTTCTTGATTGCAACACTCAAGAGACCCTGAGCCTGAACTCCCAGGCAAACCTCCCCCATGTTCTTGACCCACAGAAACTGTGAGAGATAAAGTCTTTTTCATTATTTTAAGATATTAAGTTTTGTAACACAGCAATAGGTAATACACATTGTGTGATCCTCACAGCATCTCACTAGACGGATGAGCCAAGAAAGTCAGAAAGAGGATAACTAACTTGCAGAAGGTCACACAGCAGAGATGTGTGGCTGGGAAAGGGAGACTCAAACACAGCCAGTTGAGGTCCAGAGTTTGTAGTTATGGTAGATTCTGCTGGGGAACTCCATTGAACCTGGAAATTATAAAACACTGAAAAATCACCAGGTCTCAAAAAGATATATAGTCTCTCCCAAAATTTCCACTACCTCACTATGATCTAACAGTAGTTTCACCTAAACTCCCTGACTTAAAAGGAAAAAACATGAGCCAAACCATCTGAAACTCATGCAATTATCTGAGTCTCACCATCAGATTCCAATATGCTGAAAACATTTAAAGTCAAAGTCAGTACATATTGTGTCACCACTTTACTAGAAATTTAAGACTGGAAACAAGACATTTTTGGCAAAGACAGTCTTTCTCTGAGACTTGTCCTCTGATTTCTTTAGTGACTTGGGTGTAGCATGAAAGAAACCTTAAACTGCAGAGTTGGGAGCGAAGTGAAGAGCACAGGTAAGACCACAAATGTCTATTCTAGCCATTTAATTAGTGTAAAGATTTTTAAAACCAAAATGTGTCTGCTTTTTGTAATTTTATATATTTTTTGAAAGCTAATGTAATTATCCAGAGGATTTTAGAACAGTAGATTGTTGGGAAGAGTTAACATAGACCTTCAAAATCCTGATGTTCACCACTTGAAGTATTCTCTGATATTTAGATCATGAGTTAACAATGCCATGTTTCAATGAAAGCTTGTTTAAAAACATCCCTGTGAACTTCATACAATAGCTCCTTTTATGTAGTTCCATGATACTGGGAAATTTCTGGGTAAATGGTTTCATGAATGATGCAGGAATCCCATACCCTTTATAAGGGTCTTATATAATTCTAGTCTTTTACTTGCCTTTTCATTTTCATTCGTTTAAAAAACACTTGAGACATTTATTTGCACACACAAAATGACGTGCCAACTATGAAGTTGGTGTTCACATTTGCAACAGCTCATTACTCATATGATTCCTATTACTTGATGAAACCCTCATATCACCTAGAGTTAATGGCATGCCATTTTTTTTCTTTTGCAGACTTTTAGAGGTTTGGGCCAGAATAAATAATAATGCATGTTGTGAGGTGAGTAAGTTCTCTCCTTGCTGATTTCTAAGTATAGAGGAAAAAATAATGTTTAATACTTTTGAACTTCTGCTAATTACAAAGTCACTAGATACATTATAAGACTACAATGTCCCCCCCCACATTCTTCCCATGTCATAAATCAGTGTCAAACAGACATGAAGACGGGGTGAGGAGGCTTATAAATTATCACATGACTCTGCTCCACATTGCCATCTCTTTCTTCCATCCTCTTGTGACATTTTTCATCTTCACAAAAAGTATCTTCACTCAACTCTTTTGTTACCTCCTAACTTGTAGGTCCTTCTGAAAGGATATATAATTATTTATTACACTGTTGATCTTTCACTATGCTCTTTTCTTGAAAATTTTCTTCTTTGTGTCACCAAAATCAGGGGACTTATGTGGATGCAGTAACAGCAAGTAGCATATTGTTAAGTCTGCTATAATCCTATGGTAAAGATTCATGAATAATTTATTTGACATGAAAATAACAAATGGATTTTAATCTCTTAACCCTTTTGTTCACTTTCATGAGAATTACCTTATTGGCATTTGCTTAAATTCAGAAATCTTTAGGTATTAATGTAGGATGTAACTCCCTTTGGGAGAAACTCACAAAATATACTTTAAGATATCAGATACTTAAGATATCTTATTTTAAGATGTATCTTTATTTAAGATGATAGTGTCTTATTTTTACATCTTTTCTTCAAGTAGTTAAGGAAGTACCCCTTTTGGTCACTTCCCTGGTGTCTATAAACTTCCTAGTTTCTAATTATTGACTGAGTACCTATGTGCTATGCATTAAGTACTATGTAAAGCAATATATGCCCTCTACATCAAAGACTAATTACTTGAAAGAATGAAAATTGAATCAATCCTAGACAAAAGAGATACACAGAATCCTCTACTATATATGTGTAGGGGTGTGTGTGTGTGTGTGTGTGTGTGTATATATATATATATATAGATAGATAGATATATAGATATATAGATAGATATATGTATACATGTACGTACACACACATCTATAAATCTAAAGAAGTTCTGGATTAAAAGTATGGTTAATGTCAAAGTAGCCAATAGAGTTTATAAATATGGATTTATTTTATATGTTAACAGTATTTTAATAAGAGTATTGATCTAGATGAAAAAAGTCTTAAATTTTGCTAGGACTGAAGTTACTGGAACCAACTAACTGAAAGGAGAATTCTCTGCCACCTTCCTTAGAAATCTGATGGAAGGGCAGACTTTAATGAAATGTCTTTGGCAATGGTAGTAACATAGGCAATATTTTCAAGTTTAATTAGAGATGAGTCTGATTTTTAAAGAAATACAGCAACTGTGCCAACATCCTCAGGCCAAGCTACCCATTTCCACATAGGAACAATAAGGGCAGGCATAGTAGATTTCATTTGGAAAAACATTAATTGAGCTAACATTATAGAACACCTCACTAGTTATGTCTTGTTATGAAAACATATTTGAGGTCACCAAGAAATATGACAACTGAGTAAGAAAAATGACTAAACAAATGCTTATATGCCTCTTATACACTAATGCATTCAAATACAGGAATATAACTTACATGTTTTTGTAACTGAATTATATACTTAATTTTAGAATTCTGAGCTTGTAATCAAATGTGCTGGCCATCTGCTAGAGAACTTATGTCAAAATTGTACCAAATGAGTGCACACACAATAGCTTCTAAATTAGAGATTTTTAAAAACATTTTTCATTGTATTTTATGCATTCTCTTTCAATTACTTTCCTGATTGTCTACATTAAGGTTTCTTACACATTTACTGGAAGAAGCAAAATTTGAGCTAAAACCAAAAAAAATAAAAAATAAAAAAATAAGTAAGAGGTGGAAAATAGCCAGCCAAAAAAGGATAAAATGATATATAAACAAAGAAAATTGCATATACAATAAGAAAGAGAAGAACAAACAAATTATATCAAGAAATTTAGATTAGTTCAATGCGGCTGGATGATGAGATAAAATATACAATCATGTGTACAGCTGAGCATTAGGTAAGAAATAGACTGAAGAAAGATTTATAAGCTAAGTTAAAAAGCTTGGACTTTGTTCTTTTTAACCATGGCTTTCCTTTTAAGTAACATGATTTGACTTGTATTTTAAAAAGATCATCCTGTTTGCTGTGTGGAAAATGGTCCAAAGATAAAAATGGCAGATGTGGAAATAGTAATTAGGAGAATAGAAATGTTGGATCCCTGAATGGGGTAAAGCAAGCTGGGATATGTTCTCCATGTTTTTTCTTCTTCCCAATGTGTAGATGCCTGAAAGTGGATGCTGGAACTACTCAGCATTGACCATGGAGACCACAGCAATGCTCTATAGAATGGTGAAGCAATGATTGGAAGAAACCTGAGTTTGGGGGACAAAGCCTCCCACTAGCCTAAAATACGCTACTGCATTCAAATATGGGATATAACTTTAATGCTTTAGTAACTGAATTATACTTAATTTAAGGTATAAATGACATTGAAAAAAATGTCTTTGTTGTTCTAGTGATTGAGTTTTGTGGGTTCATTTTATTGTATGTTACCTTTACCCTCACTGAAAGTTGTGGTGGCTCTATTTGTCAGAGTGAATGTGACTGCCAAGGAAGAAAGAAAAGAACAGAGAACCTAGAAACATCAACGTGCAAGGAATATAAGTAGAAGGAAAACAAAGGAAAAGGCCAGTATTCTGTTAGTAAGGAAAGAAGAAAAATTAGAGGCTAAAGGAAAAATGTATTTTGAGAATAATGTCAAATGATAAATGACAAGGAAAATGGGGACTAAAATGTCCATTGGATTTGGAAATCAGAAAAGTAATGGATGGCTTTGTTGGTGGGGCAGAGATGTGTCAAGGGAGTTCAGTGTATTATCCAAAGAGGGGCTGTGAGAAACAGTGGAAACAGAGCAGGATAGAAAGGAAGCATGGTGCCGAGGTAGCTCATAGATACAAAGGAAGTGCAGGGTCAAATGACCGGGAGGAGTTCTGAGGCTATTTATTTAACCAAAAGGATGAAAACTTTGGATAAAGGGTTGATATATCTGATTTTATTTGAAGAAGTAGTGAAGTTTTCCATTATAAGTTTTAAGAGCATGGTGTAGGCACACATCAATTTATTGTGCTTTGCTATATTTTACTTCACAGATTTTGCATTTTTTACAAGTTGAAGGACCATGGCAACCTAGCAAGCACTAACTTCGTGTCCCTGCATCACAACTTGGGAATTAGAACGTTTTCATTCTTGTTATATATGTTATTTTGACCTGTGATAAGTGATCTTTGATATTACAATTGTAATGGTCCTAGGGTGCCACAAATAGTGCCAATAAAAGACAGTAAAGGGAATGTTGTCTGTGTTCCAATTGCTGCACTAACTGGTTGTTCCCCCATCTTTTTCCATCTCCTCACGCTTCTATATTCCTTGAGACATGACAGTATTGAAATTAAGCCGATTAATGACCTTACGGTGGCCTCTTAGTGTTCAAGTGAAAAGTCACATGTCTCTCACTTTAAATCAAAAGCTAGAAACTTAGTGAAGAAAGCGTAGCAAAAGCCAAGATAAGCCAAAAGACAGGCCTCTTGTGCCAAAGACCTGGCCAAGTTATGAATGCAAAGGAAAAGTTATTGAAAGAAATTAGAAGTGCTAGTCCAGCAAACACATGAGTGATAAAAACGTGAAACAGCCTTGTTGCTGATATGAGAAAAGTTTTAGTGGTCTGGACAGAAGATCAAACCAGCCACAACATTTCCTTAAGCCAAAGTGTAATGCAGAGCAAGGCCTAACTCTCTTCAATTCTGTGAAGGCTGAGAGGTGAAGAAGCTGCAGAAAAAAGAATTGAAGCTAGCTGTGGTTGGTTTAAGGGGGTTTAAGGAATGAAGCCGGCTTTGTAACATAAAAGTTCAAGGCAAAGCAGCAAGCACCTATGTAGAAGCTGCAGCAACTTATAAAGACCTAGTTGAGATCATTAATGACGGTGGCTACACTACACAAAAGATTTCCACTGTAGATGAAGCAACCCTTCATTGAAAGAAGAGGATATTTAGGCCTTTCATGGCCAGAAAGAAGTCCGTGCCTGGCTCCAAAGTATCAAAAGACAGGCTGACTCTCTTGTGAGGGGCTAATGATGCTGGTGACTTGAAGTTAAAGCCAATGCTCATACACTAGTCTGAAAATTTTAAGGTCCTTAAGAATTATGAAAATGTGTCAAACGGTCGATGAAGCTTATGTATGATGCCCCATGAGCATATCAATGTATACAGCTATGATTTAATAAAAAAATAAATTAATTAAAAAAAAAGAATTATGCTAAATAATTTGTAAAGCTCCATGCTCTACATTTGGAAAACAATTTGGAAAACAATTCCTAAATTACAGCACATCTGTTTATAGCATAGTTTACAGAATACTTTAAGCCCACTGTGGTGACACAGTGCTTAAAAAAGAAAAAAAAAAAAGATTCCTTTCAAAATGTTATCTCTCATTGACAATGCACCTGCTCACCTAAGATCTCTGATAGAGATGTGCAAGGAGATTAATGTTGTCATGCCTGCTAATACAATATACATTCTGGCATTCACGATTAATTTTGATTTTCAAGTATTATTATTTAAGAAATACATTTAGTAAGGCTATAGCTGCCATCCATAGTGATTACCCTGATGGATTTGGGCAAAGTAAACTGAAAACCTTCTGGAAAGAATTCACTATTGTAGACACCATTAAGAATATTTGTGATTCACGGGAGGAGGTCAAAACATGAACATTAATAGGAGTTTGAAAGAAGTTGGTTCCTACCCATATGGATGTCTTTGAGACTTCAGAGAAGGAACAAATGTGGTGGAAGTAGCAAGAGAACTAACATTAGAAGTGGACCCCCAAAATGTAAATGAATTGCTATGTTCTCATGATAAAAGTTAAAAGGATAAGAAATTGCCTATTGTGTATGAGCAAAGTCTGGTTTCTTGAGATGCAACTCCTCCTGGTGCAGGTACGGTGAACATTGTTGAAATGACAACTAAGGATTCAGAATATTATGTAAACTTGGTTGACAAAGCTAGGGCAGGGTTTTAGAAGACTGACTCCAATTTTAAAAGAAGTTCTACGACTGTCAAAACACCATCAAGTAGTATTGTATGGCATAGAGAAAACTTTCACAAAAGGAAAATTCAACTGATATGGTAAACTTCACTGTTATCTTATTTTAAGAAATTTTCATTGCCACCACAACTTTTAGCAACCACCATCCTATTCTATCAGTAATTATCAACCTAGAGGCAAGACCTTCCACCAAGAAAAGTTATTAGTCACTGAAGCCTCAAATGAACATAAGCATTTTTTAGCAATAAAGTATTGTTAACTAAGTTATGCACATTTTTTACATATAATGATATTTCAAACTTAACAGACCACAATATTGTATAAACACAACTTTTATATGCACTGGGAAACAAAAAATGTGCATCACTCAATTTTTTGCAATATTTGCTTTTTTATGGTAGTCTGGACCTAAACCTGCAATATCTCTGAAGTGTGACTGTGTATGCATACTTGTTACACAGGACAGTCAGTTACATAATAGAGTCAATTATAGCACTTTTTATAGTAGATTGGAAACTTCTGCTGTTAGCCATGATTTGGTTTCGGATTTATCCTCCTACTATAAACAACTATAAAATGGATGAAGCAACATTGTAATCACTTCTGGTATGGACAACAGGCCTGTGATTCTTGAGAGAAAGGAATTGTGAGATAGGAGCTTTACCTTTCTTTACAGAGGAACTACAGATGCAGTCGGTGATGCCCAAGTGGAGTCAGCACCCACTAGAATGAGAAGCAAGACACAGGAGATTGGCTTTACTAATGTGGAATAAATGTGTAGGATTATAGTATCAAAGAATTAAAAGTTGTGCAGGGAACAGGCAGAAGTCAATGTGTTGATTACAGAAAAATTCTTAGCAGAAAACAACTGCTATGGAAATGAGATCTGAATAAAAACATGGTGTAAATGGACAAATAGATTCATAATGAATTGGTTGATTGGGGTCAAATGAGATTCTATCTCTATCTGCAATATTTTACTTCTTTCAAGATAAAAAATTTAAGCCATTATAGCAAAATAGTTTTTAATCTGGTCAAAATTAATATATCCTTTATAATGTTCTATATGTTTGAAATATTCTATAGTTTGAAAATGTGAAATGTAAAAATCAGTTATAGCTTTCTTTTCTTTTTCAGTTATGACAGAATGATAAACACTGGACTTAACTTCACCCTATAAACAATTAGAACCTAACAAAATACATGAAACAACTATTTTCACATTTGGGGCAACAAGAAGAATAAGACTGTGATGAATGAGAGAAAGAAAACAAACCATATGAGCTCTATAATTACTCCAATTCCTGCTTGGAGGCAATTTCCTGACCACAGACACAAAGCGAAAGCCACAAGGAGAATATGGTGGCCTCACTGAACTGAGGAGAGGAATGTCAGGGCTCAGAAAAACTCAGATGTTTGGAAGTTATAGAACAGAGTTCCATAAAAAAAGCAGAGATGTGCATTTAAGAGGCTCCAGAAATGTTCAGAGTCATCCCAAGTCTTTGCTGAACTAGTACATTGGAAGTGACTATAAGGAAATGCCACAAAGAATAGGATACCCTGATACCAAAACCAGACAAAGACACAACAACAGCAGCAACAACAAACTATAGGCTAATATCACTCATAAACATAGATGAAAAATCTTCCAAAAAAAAAAAAAAAAAACTAGTAGGCAGCACCTTTGGCTCAAAGGAGTAGGGCACCAGCTCCATATGCCAGAAGTGGCAGGTTCAAGCCCAGCCCTGGCCAAAAACTGCAAAAAAAAAAAACAAACAAACAAACAAAAAAAACTAGTAAATAGAATTCCACAACATATTAAAAGTGTCATTAACCATGATCAAGCAGGATTCATCCCAAGGACTCAAGGGTGATTCAACATAAGCAAATCAATAAACATGGTACATCGCATCAATATGCTTGTCAAAGTTCATTGACATGTATACTTAAATGTGTGCATATTACTGCATGTAAATTATAACTCAGTGAAGTTGATTTACATTCAATTGTATCACATTTTTAAGACTTAATAATACACAAGCACAAAGACAAAGCATTTATACTACTAACTATAATATCTCCATATTAAAAAGTTGGGAAGGTTTGCATGTATTCTCTATTTTGGTCCCAGTCTGAATATACTTTTACCATCACTATGCTAGACTTTTGCTAATCGGCTGGTCCTGTTTCTAGTTTGCCTTGTCTAAGAATCAAGTTAGCCCACTCTCTTCCAGCCAATGGAGCAAAGAACAATTTCAACCACACAGCCATCATTAACTCACAGCTATTTCAACTAGTAACTGTCACTAAGAAAAAGTGGGACTATCAGGAGAACATGAAAGTGGATTTTTCTCCACTCTGTTGAATCTATTATGACCACGGAATCAAGTGTTACAAAGATTACAACCTCTTTATCCATCTTTAGCTTAATTGAAGGAAATGTTCAATGTTTTTATAAGAAAAATAGGCACTCTAGCAACCATTTGTTTTACTTTAAGTGACACAAAAAAATAATTACTTTGTAATTTATATGTCAATAGATTTTTTTCTTAAATCTAAATGAATGTAAGGAATATGTTACCTAGAGCATTTGTGTAATCAGTATGTCATGAAATTAATATGGTTGTATATAAGCTCCCTTGACTATTACATATTTGTAATAGCCGTTTATACAGTCCTTTCTTTGAGATCTTAATATCTTTATATTAGAGCATATAAATTCATTTGACCTAGTCCATATTTCTCTTGTTGCTGTTTTAAATAATTTTCTTACGTGCAAGACACACTGGAGCTGCAGAGCAGCTGGTCAACGTCCTCCAAATAATAAAGTCATGTTTAAGGACACATGGTTGGTCACTTCCCAATATTGCTTTCTCCAAAGCAAATAATCCTAATTCCTTTAACCTTTAATCATATATCCACTTGCCTAGGCCTTGTCTTAAGCCTCAACAACTAGACATGAGATAGTTCTAAGTATGTGTTTAGATCAGAGATTTCAATTCCCTTTTAACTTTGATTAGAACCAGATTCTCCAAAGAATACAAATACTTTTCCTATCCTTTATGACATAGATAAATTCTTCCAAAGTGTACAGAGAGATGCTCTGTCACGCACCCAAACATTCCTCCTTTTATTATCTACATTGTAGCTAGTTAATGAATTAAATGAAACATTATCTATTATGTGCTATCTAGGTAAACATTCTTTAGTAATGATTAACCTTCATAAATTTAAGCTTTCCCTTCAAAAATAATCTCTTATACTAAACTGACCAGATGGAGGTTTGTGTTAGAAATATAATTTTTTTTTTATTAAATCATAGCTGTGTACATTAATATGATCGTGGGGCACCATACACTTGGTTCATAGACTGTATGACACATTTTCATCACACTAGTTAACATAGCCTTCCTGGCATTTTCTTAGTTATTTTGCTAAGATATTTATATTACACATTTACTAAATTTTACATATACCCTTGTAAAATGCACTGCAGATCTAATCCTATCAATTCCCCTCCCTATACCCACCTCTCCCCTCCCTCCCCACCCTTTCCCCTTTCCCCCTATTCTTAGGTTGTAACTGGGTTATAGCTTTCATGTGAAGGTCCTAAATTAGTTTCATAGTAGGGGTGAGTACATTGGGTACTTTTTCTTCCATTCTTGAGACACTTTACTAAGAAGAATATTTTTGATAAATTTTATT
>CAUYPK010126650.1:0-39890 GCA_963574355.1 Loris lydekkerianus | reverse complement strand
ATCAATTTTTAGATCTCTAAGTATTCTCCATATATCATTCCAAAAGGAATATATTAATTTGCATTCCCACCAGCAGTGTAAAAGTGTTCCCTTTTCTCCACATCCACGCCAACATCTCTGGTCTTGAGATTTTGTGATATAAGCTAGTCTCACTGGACTTAGATGATATCAAAAAGTAGTTTTGATTTGCATTTCTCTGATGATTAAAGATAATGAGCATTTTTTCATATTTCTGTAGGCCGTGCACCTGTCTTCTTCAGAGAAATTTCTCCTCAAGGCCCTTGCCCAGCCTGAGATAGGATCACTTGTTCATTTCTTGCTAATACGTTTGAGTTCTCTGTGGATTCTAGTTACTAAACCTTTGTTGGAGGTATAGCCAGCAAATATTTTCTCCAATTCTGAGGGCTATCTGCTTGCTATACTTATTATATTCTTGGCTGTGCAGAAACTTTTTAGTTTGATCAGGTCCAAGTAGTGTATTTTTGAAGCTGCTTCAATTGCCTGGGGAGTCCTTGTCATAAAATATTCACCCAGGCCGATTCCTTCAAGAGTTTACCCTGCACTTTCTTCAAGTATTTTTATAGTTTCATATCTTAGGTTTAAGTCTTTTATCCAGTGAGAGTCTATCTTAGTAGGATTGCGAATTCCATAGTAGATTTGTTTCTAGTGTTTGAGGAACTTCTACGCTGTTTTCCACAGTGATTGCACCAACTTACATTCCTACCAGCATCCTCCTTTCTCTGCATCCTCACCAGCATTTGTCATTTCTGATGTTTTTATCATAAACATTTTAACTGGAGAGAAGTTCTCATCCAGGTTTTGATTTGCATTTCCCATGGCTAGTGATGCTGAGCATGTTTTCATATACCTGTGGGCCATTGATATATTTTCTTTTGTGAAATTAGATAGCCATTTTCTAAGCTATCTAGATAGAATGCTCCAGCAGGAATGTTTTGCCTAATTAGGTCCACAGCACATTGACCTCCAGACTCTTGATATTTGGGCTTATTTTTCCTCTTTGAAAAAGAGGGGTTTGAACACCTGTAGTATTACAAGCACCAGATGTGTTGTTTTACCCACATTTCCATTTGAGTCTCCCAAAGACCCTGCTAAGGAATTTTCATCTTTCTCATTTTAAAGATAAAAAGCCTTAAGATAGCCTGTCCAAGGCTGTCAGTAACAGAATTGTGGCTTGAACACTATCATCCCGGAAGACTGTGCTTTTCCCCTAGGCTCACTGCTTTGCAGTAGTAACAATGTTGTATAGAATCCATGCTTTATCATAAATGTTAATAATAGCCACCATCGTTGGATGTTTTCGAGTGCCAGGCAGTGTGCTAAGAACTTTCAGGCTTCTCTTATGTACTCTCAACAAGAACTTTGCACATGGAGTGTCCAAGGTTTGGTAACATAACCAAGTTAATGTGCCTAGTATAATAAGCATTGGAGCTGGGCCTCAAAACTCTTTCTTAACCATAACATGACATTGCCCAAAATACTGCCATTCAACATTAATCATTTCTCTGCTCATACCATTATCAAGATCACTTTGATGGGTGAGGCTCACAGAAGTAGTGACCTCAGAAGATGAAACTGAAGTTGTCCTTGCCCATCCCTCTCCCCACACACAGGAGGGAGACTTCAGAGCCCACCCTCGGCTCCAGCCCTCTGTCTCTAACATTCCCTTTCCGGGCTCTCTTGGCCAGTGGTTCCCAAACACAAGCACATGTCAGGTTCACCTGAAGGGCCTGCCAACACTCAGGTCCCTGGGGCCCACTTCAGGGCCTGATTCGGAAGAACTGGCATTTCTAGCAAGTTCTAGGTGACCCTGCTGCTGCTGTTTGGAAACTATGCTTCAAGATTCATTCTCTAATCTGAGCAAAAGCAGGTCACGAGCAACTCATATTGCTGCAGACTTTAAGAGGGAAAGAATTGTTAACGTAAGTTCTAGAAGCAATTCCACAAATGGGACTTCTTATTTTCTTTTTTCTTTTTTTTTTTTTTTTTTTTCTATTAATAATTAGTTGTGTGGAGGGACAGGGCTGCACAACATTTACCACAAACAGGTGAAATAAAGGACAGATGGGGCTGGTCCTCCTGCCCAGGCTACCTCAGGAAAACAAAGTCACATTATCACCAGCACCAGGCAAAGTTTTCATGCAGCAAAGAGTTATCCTTGGCAGTGCCCAGCTGTGTGTTGTCATGGAATTCACAGCTGCCTTGCCCATGTCCTGTTGAGGGATAGGGCTGAGATCTAAGCACCAGGAAACCTTATCCACAGAACCAATGTGTCCCTTGGCAGCACATCACACTGAAGGCCTCCTCTGCTCTGCTTTCAAGCATCAGTCAGAATTCCAAAGGGGTGTTGCCTCTGTTAGGTTGGCATCATGTCTCTGTGTGTTGGCAATGCTTTATCTACAACTCCTACCCAGCCAGATAAGGTCTCGCCAAACCCACTTGGGCTGTTCTCTTCGGTGATAAATTTCTCCTCTCCCAGGGTATGACCAATGAAAAGTCATAGAATTATAGAAAAGCTGGGGAGAAGGGACCTTTGATCTTATCTAAAGAGCACACATTCACGGTTCTACAGATGAGAAACTGCAGGGCAGAGAGACGGGAGGGATAAGCTGGCGTCAGGGCCTCCCAAGGATTCCCTGGCCTAGAAAGAAGCCGCCACGTTACCCCCCGGAGCCAGCAGGGAAATGTATGTAGGCGCGTTTGGTTGGGATGGAGCCAGGTGTGGACGCGTTATGGGAGAATGAGTGGTAGGCAGGGAACTCAGGGGCTCTGCTCCATCTCTCCTCCTCTGAGTTCTTTTTCCCATCTCTAGGCCCCCAACCCTTGCCCAGGTTATCAGGAGAGTGTGAAATAAAGTATCTAGAAAAATTACCCCATGGTTAGGCGTCAGGAATGTTATGTTTTTAAAAGAAAGCTTTGGGGTCCAGTTTTTATCCTAAAGGAATACGTGTCTATTAATAAAACCTATGAGTTGAGGTCAGGCAGGGAGGCTTTTTGAACAAGACAGGTGAGCTCACTAAGGCGAGCCTGGGCCGCAGCGTGAGGACTGAGGAGTGAACTGCAAAGCAGCCTTGATCTTCCCGGGCCAGACCTTGAGGACCATCTAAATCCCTGTGGTGCAGGCAAGATGCAAGTCACTCTGTTATGTTTGTTTTGTTTTGTTCCCTCCACCCTAAGACCTTGAGTACAAAATGAAATCTGTAAAAAGTTTGGGTAATTCATCTATGGCAGTGGGCCTCCGGTATGAAGAAACTATATAAAATTTTCCAAACTATTTCTTCCTAAAGTAAGAGATGAATTCAAAAAGCACAGAAGACTCTCAATCTATTTTGTACCACGTACTACAATTAACTGTCGAGAGACATGCTGGCTCACACCTGTCTTCCCAGCAACGCAGGAGGCTGAGAAAAGGGAATCACTTGAGCCCAGGAGGTTTTGCAGTGAGCCATGATCACGCTGCATTCCAGCCTGCATAACAGGGCAAGCCCATGTCTGAGTCAATCAAGCAATCAATTAATCAAATTAATTCTGTATTTGGCCTAAGATATATTTCGTTGATACCGATAAAATATTAAGAAAACATTGTTTTTCTGGCAGGCAAAAATCCTGTGTCCACCGTAGCTAATTCCTTCTTTGATTAAAAAAGCAGCCTTCACTGTTCAGCATGACGCTTGGGCATAAACCCAGGAAACAGGGCCATTGTTTGCCATCCAGAAACTCAGCTATTATGTTCTTAGCTCCCTAATCTCTTTTATTATACAAAACATAGCGGCAACAATGCAAACTGTTCCTGATTAGAGTAGTGGGATTAGAATGCTTTTGATACCCTCAAATTCTACAATGAGTCTCATATGTGTATTTAGGCTTTGAGCAAGGTGTCCGAGATTTCTTTCTTGGTCAGAGCCTGCCCCCTTAAGTCTGGTAAGAGTAAGTACGGTACAGCCCTGCTGCCTTCTTGAGAAAGGCAGTTGTCTTTCTTTCTTTTCTTTTCTTTTTTTAATTGTTAAATCATAGCTGTGTACATTAGTGCAATCAAGGGGAATGTGCTGGTTTCATATACAACCTGAAATATTCTCATCAAACTGTTCAACGTAGCCTTCATGGCATTTTCTTAGTTATTGTGAAGGTAATGGGTGGGGCCACACCTACGGTGCATCTTAGAATGGGTACAGGCGAAATTTACTAAAGGCAGAATGCAAGTTGTCTTTCTACAGAACTACTTGAAAGGAAATGGAGGTGAGACCTTTACAAACATATATGCCAGTCTGTAAACGTTCTATGTGCTACAGCATGACCACCTCTTGGCCTCTTATTTGTTCTGGAAGCATCAGAGAAATGGAGAAAATTTATCTTTCTAAAATAGCTATTTATTGATCTAGAAAAGTTTATTCAATACAGGGTTATGCAATGTCTAGATGTCCTGATTCTATGTTTACTATGCGAAGTTTCCAACAGTGGAATTTCTTACTCCGGGTGCCTATAATATTAATATTATCAATGGCCTTCACATTTCAAAGTCACACGGTCAGGTCAGGGGCGTCATCTTGCTTGACTCTGCAGTATTTAACCAATTGCTAGCTTTGAAATCCTTCCTGAAACGCTTCTCTTAGCTTCTGGGACGTGAGATTCTCCTGGTTTCGCTCCAACTTTGCTGGCTGCTCCCTCTCATTCTTCTTTACTGGGATTCCCCACCCTGAGGACCTCCTCACTTCTCCATGAGCACCTGCTAAGTGATCTCATCTGGTCTCATGGCTTAAAGCTCCATCTTTACGTTGATGCCCCTAAGAGTGTATCTTCAGCCCAGATCCTTCCATGAGCAATAGATCAGCATATCCAGTGGCCTATTAGATAACTCAAATTCAATGTCTCACGAGTGTCTCAAAGATCCAAAGCAGCTGACCAGTGCCACATAAGTGTGGAAAGCACCGTGGCCCCTTAGTTCAAGCAAGTCAATCAAAGTGACTTCCAATTTTAGGGTCACTTATATTACAATTCACGCACACACATATGGCATTTATTTATACTGAACCAAAATTACTTGGATATGATTTTTGAGTCAAATTACTGTAATCCCTACTTCTAGAGACAGTTTTAACTAATTTAGATGATTCTTTTAATATTTTTTCTGCATTTCTGAATGCATTATTGTAATGCTAATTCCTGGTTTCTTGATTTCCAAAATCAAAGAATGGTTTCTTGATTTCTAAAATCAAAGAATGACGATATAGATCTCTTTTGCCACACCCCCATACATTTCCTAGTATCCACCACCTCCATATAGTTATATTTTTATCATTTTGGTTATATCAATATTATTTCACATTATTGGAACTTAGTAAATTCTATTTATAGCTGAGCTAGGTAGGATGTTTGATTGAGTTTTTTTCTTTTTTCTCCACAGCTTTTGCTGCTATTAGATGTAATACTTTTTTTTACTTGGTTTGGTTTCTATATTCTAATAAACATCTCCGTCACTTTCCTCCTCTTAAGCAACCTCCTGTGATGGTCCAGCCCAGGCCCATCCCACAGCTGCTGTCTGGGCAGCTCCCTTTATCCCCGTCCTGAAGTTTCCAGTTCCTCTGCTTCTCTTCAATTGCATTTTTTGTTTTGAAGTGAGTCTCACCTGTGCTGTGATACATTGCCCAAAAGCATTGAAGGAAAATTTATTGGAAATTTCTGTGACTGAAAATATCTTTACTGTCTGCAGCCACACTACCCTGAATGCACCTGATCTTGTCTGAAAATATCTTTATCTCCTTTTTCTCTCTCTCTCTTTCTTAGTGAGTCAGAGTCTCCCTTTGTGGCTCTCAGTAGAGTGCCATGGCATCATATCTTACAGCAACCTCTAACTCTTGGGCTTAAGTGATTCTCTTGCCTCAGCCTCCCAAGTAGCTGGGACTACAGGCACCTGCCACAACGCCCAGCTTTTTTTTGGTAGAGACGGGGTCTCACTCTGGCTCATGCTGGTCTCGAACCTCTAAGCTCAGGGCAATCCACCCGCCTCTGCTGCCCAGGGTGCTGGGATTATAAGTGTGAGCCACCACATCCGGCCAACATCTTTATCTTCCTTCCACTTACTTGCTTCTAGGTTGCAATCATTTCTCCTCAACAGTACGAAGGCCTTCTCCATCTTTTCCTAGCTTATCATGTTATTGTAGAAAGCTCTCATAATCTGATATTTTTACCCTTTGCCTAAAACCTATTTTTTTTTTCTCTCTGAAATGTTTGTATCTCTTTTCTTTTCGTCTTCTACAATCTGAAATTTCACAATGATGTATCTAACTATGGGTCTATTTTCATTCATCGTACTGAGCATTTGATGGGGGAATTTCAGTAGAGAAACTCAAGCCCCTTAATGACCAACGTTTTTCTCTATTTATTCCTTTAAGAATGTTCCTTCTTCTGCTTCTCCAGGCTTTCTTTCTGCAAATCCTAGGCAAATTTTGAAGCTCTCGGTATTGTCGGCTAGTTTCTTTCTGTTTTCTAATTTAGATCAGTGTTTCTTTAATTTTACTTTCTAGGTAATTTTTCTCCACATTGCCCTTTACCCCTTCTATTGAAGCATTTTATTTATGTATTGTAGGTTTCAAAGATATCTTTTTATTCCCTGCATACTCCTTGATACAGCATCCTATTCACAGAGACCACGTCCTGGTTGAGGATATTGATCGGCCTTTATATCACTGCCTTCTAGCCTACTTCTCTCCTCAAATCGGTGTTTCTGTTTCTTCATCGTTCTACTTGAATCTATGGGACAGGACTGAAGGTGACATCACACTGCCTCTCTGTTGGCTTTTTGGTTTAGTTCTGTTTTGTATTGGCCTCTGCATTTAACATTGTAAACTTTTGTAAAGGGGTTATTGATCTTGACTATTCAGTTATGTTTAAGAATGGAACATTAGCTGAGCATGGTGGCTCATGCCTGTAATCCTAGCACTCTAGGAGGCTGAGGCAGGTGGATCACTTAAGTTCACAGGTTGGGGACCAGCCTGAGCAACAGTGAGATCCCATCTCTAAAATGAACTAGCCAGGCATTGTGGTAGGCACCTGTAGTCCCAGCTACTTGGGAGGCTAAGGCAATAGGATAACTTTAGCCTTAGATTTTGTGGTTGTTTTTAGCTACGACACCATAGCAATCTACCGAGTTAAAAAACGTCATACTCTGTATCAAAAAAAAAAAAAAAAAAAAAAGACTAGAACATTGAAAAACTGATTGGTCTTTGTGTGAGATGGGGGTTGATGACTGTTCACTGTAGGGTGATCTGAACGAATGATTCCTTAGCAAGTATTCAAAGTCATTATCTTCAGTGTTCCTCCTGATATAATCAGGTTCTCCAGAGGTACCTGTTCATTTTCTTGCCTGGAAAATATCAGACTTGCTCCCTGTGTTATATGTTAACTTTTGCTAAACCCCTTGTCTTCAGGATGGCAAGGCCTCCTTGGATGAATTCTGCTGTCTCTCAGTCCCAGTGCCCCATCTTTACCCACATCTCCGTAGTCTGCTGGGGTGGGGTGGGGCTAATTGCTTTCTAAATTGGCTTTAAGTCAACTGTACCATCCAATCTCATAGTCACACTGGATAAGTTGCCTGGTGTTCCAAGTGTTGAGCTCTTGAGGGATTCTGCAGTGCAAATTAAGTTTTTCTTGGCTTTCCCCACTTCTGGCTTTCTATTTAATTTTCCCATGTTTTTTCTATTTTTTTTTTTTTTTTTTTTGTTAAATCATAGCAGTGTACATTAATGCATTTATGGGGTACACTGTACTGTTTTATATACAATTTGAAATGCTTACAACAAACTGGTTAACATAGCCTTCACTGCACTTTCTTAATTATTCTGTTATGACATAAGGGTACAAGTCAAACCTAGGTTTTCTTTCTTTTTTATTTTTTTATTAAATCATAGGTGTGTACATTAATGCAATTATGGTTTTATATACAATTTGAAATGCTTGTAAGTCAGTTAACACTCACCCTGCCTGCTTTCTGCAGTTGTATTGCTGTTATCTTCTCTGTCACTCCCTGTCCTTGGAGGTTCATGCCTGTGCCCTCTAGTTCCTCCCTTTTTGTGGTCAAACTTTTTGAAATCTCCTCCTCTTGATTGTGGCCAAGACCTGAGACTTGCTTTGAAATATAAAATATGGCAAATTTATGGGATGTCCTTTCCCCAATTACCTGATATTATATCAGAGTCTGTTCTGAAGGCAGACTAGAGTCAGAGACTTTCCATACAGATTTAATGATGTAAATGACCAAGGTGTACCATGTGCCAAGGAAATATAGGTGGCTCCTAGGTCTGAGGGCAGCCTCTAACCATTCTCACAACTGCAAAGAATGAATTCTGCCAACAATTTGAATGAGTTGTAAGTGGATTCTTTCCCAGGTGAGCCTCAAGATGAAAACAGGGTCAAGCTATTATTAACAGCACTCTGATCACAGCCTTTTGCCTCCCTGAGCAAAGGACCAACTAAGATGCATCTGGACTCCTCACACATGAAAACTCTTAGATAATAAATGTGTATTGTTTTATGCAGCCAAGTTTGTGGCAATTTTTTATACAGCAATAGAAAACTATTCTACTAGAAATAGAATAAACTTTTACAATAGGAAACACAGCAACTGAAAATAATTACAATGCCTGTCTCTTTTTTGATCATTTTAGTATTGTTTTGGTAGTATTTTGAGGTGAATGTGCATATAATCAGTGGATCAGACAAATGTGACACATTGGATGTGATTAAATACACTTTTTTCCGTCTTTCATCATACTTACAAAGCTTTATCAGTGGTAGAAGTTCTTCCTTCCCATCAAATACACTCCACCATGCCCAGGTACTAACAACAATTTGGTTGCTTTAAATAGTTTGGTAGCTGGGATGCCCAGTCTCATATAATAATAAGAAACTATGACAACTTAGCTTTAAATTTTCTTCTCCCTCAACTGAGTGCTGCTTTGGCTTAGTCACATTGAACTAGCACAACTTCCCTTGCTGGTTGACATTTTGCCTGTTTATTTCTTCTTCCATTCACCTCGGGCACTGAGGTTTCTGGATGATAATTGGACATAGTAAGTGAAGGAGCATTCAAGGACTCCCGTAGAAATTCCCATAACCCTGACCTCTCACCTGCAATTATTTTTAACCTGTCCTGATACTGCTGTATTCCAGGGGGTCAGCTGTGACTCCTTCCTCATCCCACAATATATCTTTACCTCCTGCTCCTTGAAGCTAGGATCTTGCTCACTCTTTCAATGGCCTATCAGACAGAGTTTGAGACAGCCCCATGCTGGCTCTCTCTCTTGCATGTCTCACCATGGGCCCATGGGAAGCACGTGACTCCTTTGCTCTGACAAACAGTAGGCGTGTAGGCTGGTCTCAACACAGAGCCCACTCAGGGCTCTACTACCAGAGCTTTGGCCACAGTTTCAGATAAGAAGCCACGCACTCTAATTTCTGTGTCTTGTAGAAAGCTATCTGAGTAATTTCTTACTGGATTTGATGTCAGGGGTAGTCATCTCTCCTCACACCAGGGGGAGTAGATGGAGGCTAATAGGGCCAAGAAAATCCTTCTTATAAAATTTTCTTTTGACTTGTGTGTGTCTTTGTAGGGATGGAACCATCCAACCGCTTCTCGGTCATTTCCTTTCATCCTCTCACTTTGGTATTTCATCTGTGCTGCATCTTGGTGCCTTGAGGAACTTCACATTTGACTTTTCCCTACAAGTGCCTATTTTATTCACTCCCATTAACTAGAAGTTTCCCCTGCTCTCCTTACTTGCACATCCTGAAGGCTTTCCATGTCTGCAGGCTAAGAGGTACTCTCAAGACAACAAAGATCAATCAGAGGACTTCGTTATTCTACACACTGTGGTCGGGGCAGAAACTCAGAGAGGCAAAAGTGATGGGGCTGTGGAATGGAAATGCTGCTCCACAAAACATCCATTCACCTGCTGCCCTGAATCTCACCCCAGAGTGGCAGTGGCTATGCATGACAGTAACTTCCAGAATGTACCTATAGTGTATTGTGAAAGAAAACCTGGATGCTTGGAGGTAGCTTCCTGGACCAAATTCTCCCCCAAGTTCCCTCTTACGTAGATAGAACTCTGGGGGGTAATGTACCATGTATCTAACCTCAAAAATACTTCTCAGGATTGTAGGCAATTTCCAAGCTTTTGTGGAACTACAGAAATAGACTAAAAACCAAAAATCCCTCCGAGCCCTAATTCTCCTTTACTGGCTTCACAGACTTTGGCAAGTGACTTCACCTCTCCAAGACCACATGTCCTTCTCCCTGCACTATGTCTGCCTGGGCCCTGCACTTTACAGGGTTGGGGACCAGGTGAAAGAGCCTTATAAACTGAAAAACACTGCATTACACATCACATCATGCTATTGTACATACTTCTTGGTAAAAGGCTGCAAAGCTCTCCGAAATGGAAAATTTCCTATTATTTCTGATTAAGTTTCACAGATAAGTGACTGAATCTAAAAAAAACAAAAATAAACATAAAATTCTATTAGGAAATTTGGAAGGGAAATAGCTTTTCTCTAGAAAAATTGCGCCAATGACTTTTTTTTTTTTTTTTTTTTTGGTAGAGACAGAGTCACTTTGTTGCCCTTGATAGAGTGCTGTGGCATCACCCAGCTCACAGCAACCTCCAACTCCTGAGCTTAGGCAATTCTCTACAGGTGCCCGCCACAACCCTCAGCTATTTTTTTGTTGCAGTTTGGCCAGGGCCGGGTTTTGAACCCACCACCCTCGGTGTATGAGGCCGGCACCTACCCACTGAGCCACAGGCGCAGCCCTGCACCAATGACTTTTGACAACAAAGAGATTGCCCATTAATTCATCTAAAACTATTTTGTAAAGTTTTCTTATTCCAATATAGATGATATGAAATGCCGCATGAATCATGCTATTTTAGTAAAAAGGGAACCACATTTTGTGGTTGTGACGAAACGGTACAACTGACACTGTTCCCAACAAAACCGACTCTTCTGCATTTACAGAGAAATTTATTTGAATCAAACCACATTGAAATAAATTTTCTTTTCATTTAATTGCAGATGAAGGAGGCACAGAGAGAGCCATGGAGATCTCCTTTGTTTTACTCCCAGACTCCTAAATCAGAAAATCACATCTAATACTGACATATAATTTCTTCACTGACATTTATATCTAAATGTCAAGTTCTTACAGATTTTTTTTCCTTGATTTTATGGTTCTTTGTCTTATTCAGTTGATGAAAACTGCGTTAGCATGACATCCTTGGAGGAGGGTCCCGTATGAGAAAGCACATAATTGCCTTAGGGAGGAAGAGAGAATAAGAATTATCTCTGCTACTTTACAATCAAGCATGAGACCCAAATTTCAGCCTGTGAAATTTCTTACAACTTACAATTTCTTATATTCTCTGTTCACACCCTTGAACAGTTATGGGCAGATGTTGGGGAAGGATGAAGAACGCAGTTGGTGGAGAAGTAGAGTGCTCCACTCACACCCAGAAACCTGTGTGGTCAGGCATCTCCCACAGGAGAAGAGAAGCGCCATGTTTTTCAGATCTTGGTGGGGAAATCAGGTAAAAGTAGATTTGAGATCACAGCATGTTATTGCTGGAAGGAACCTTCTCAATCTCTTAGTTTTTTCTGATTCTTACTGATGAGGAACAAAGGCTCCCAAAGTTAAAGAGACTTATGAGAAGCATTCGGACTGGTTGGTGGCAATGATAACAGGACCCAAGGGTTCTGGATGAGCACGTTCTTGAGACACTTGAACTTGATCTTGAATTCAAGTAATTTTGAAAGGATTCTAAAATGAGTTGCTTATGTCCTTACTGCAATGGTAATATTTAACACAACTGAATGTGAGATGGGACTTGAGCTCCTAAATTGGCTTCAGTTTAATTTGTAAGGCAATGTCTCCTCCACACCATGACCCACTTTTCTCCTCCAAGAATACTGTGACTATTTGCAATGTTTAATGCTAGTCGACTCATCTCTGAATATCATAGTCTTTAGTAATTGCCAATATTTCATAGGGCCAACATGTGTCATAGGCAGAGGAGACAGAGCTTTTCCCCCAGTGGCAGGTGTGGCTCCCTCCTCCCTGTGGATCTTCAGGGGAGGGTATGTACAGCACTGGCACATAAACATGTGGCCCCAAGCCTGCTGCTCAGTGGCCAGCATAGAGGGGTGATTCTCCAGCAAGGACAAAATTGGTGTTAAAATGACCACACACCTTAACCCCTGGTTTCAATAATTAACATTACCGATTTATATAATACCTAATTGAGGACATGGGGAAAATCTGTGGTGAAATTACATAATGACACCCTCTGGTCTCCATGAGCATCAAATCCCTGTCATTGTTCTATCAGCCCTGAGCACAACCCAGTTAAACTCTCACACACATGGCCACAGATACGCTCACACTTCCCACATGAATTTCTAAAATGTTGCCATTAAATTTTCCTCATACAATGTATTTATATTCTCTGTTCACACTCTTGAAAACCTTTAGTTTTATTGTAACTCACCTTTATTTTTCAGTGGATTGAAAGGCTTTGAGAATTTGGGTTTGGGAGATAAATCTGAATTTTGCTGCACAAAAGAAAAACAAGTTATATGGACATTAATAGTATTCTTTTAGTGTGTTAGTATTATTGAAATAATACTATTCTTTCAGTCTGCATTTTCTGACTTCTTGGTGTCATTAATGACCTTTTATTGCATCTACATAGTAGATATTCCCTTTTCAAGGACATAGACTCATCACTTCCTTGTGGAGAGCAGGCTGTGAGGTGGCAGGCCCCCATAGCCTGGGGATCATTCAGGGAATGAACCCTCAACTGTTTCTCCTCCTTTCCCAAAACAACTATATTCCTTTCTTCATGCTCCCTGCCAAAAGTCTCCTAGCTCTTTCTTTGTCTAGTTAATTTTTAAGAACTATGCAGAAATCCTTGGAATCTTTCCCTTCTTACTTCTTATCATATGTTAATGAAGTTGAGTAGAAACCATTAACAAGATGATTTGTCTTTATTCAAGTCATTTACATTTTCCCATCATACTGTAAGACCAAAAATATGACTTTTGTTTATGCTACTTCCCTATATTGTCTATGTTAATTCCCTGTAGAGAACCCTGTTGAGAGTCTATAAAATAAAACTGACTATGTGCTTTGGTGCTGGCTGCAGCCATCAGCTCAGTCAGACCTCCCAGTCCCATCTTTCATCTCTGTGTCTTCTCTTGTGCTTTATTTTTCTCAGTCCTCACCAATTCCACCCTGGTTGGCTCCTCTTCCCCATGCTGACTCGCAACACTTCCTTACTCTTTCTTCTGCTTTAATCTATTTTAAATAGATTTCCAAGTGAACTTTGTGTTCCTGAATATTTTTACATCTTATGACAACAAACTAGAAAATGGTCTTAAAGGAGATATTCCTCTTCACGTTCATGCTTACATTTTGGAGAGTTTGTCTCTAAAAGAGAAACCCACGGAGGAAAAATAGTCCTGCTAAAAATGGTCTCCAGTAAAGCTGTGACTTATTCTTGCCCCTCTTAGCAGACATATCTCTCTGGGAATAATCCTTTGGCCACTGGAGCAGAGGCTATATAGAGTTCAAAATTTAATAACTGAATTACTAAATTGAAATGAAATATTTAAAACAAAGAGCATATACTTATTGGGAAATATAAGTGTGTTTAGATACAGTATCTCCTTTCTACTCATTAATTTATCATGCATTTATTCATTAACTCATATTATGTGCCTTTGTGAACCAGACACTGTTTTAGGCACTGGAAAAATCAGAAGAAATAAGTTCCATTTCATGCTATAGTCTGTGTCCGGAGGGAGCCAAATCCAGATGGGAGAAACAGGTTCTTGTTGTGTGCAGTACACAGAACCCATTTTTCACTTAGTGGCTACCCCACACTGAGTTTGGAAAAATGAAAAGTTATAGTGATAGGAATAAAAAGGCTTTTCAATTTAAAAGCCAGAGAATTTATTTTCTGGAATTCAGGGCTCAACAAACATATATGTGATAACCTTAAAATAAAATACTAACGTCAGAGCATTACATTTAAAAACTGCATCCGGCCCATTTGGAGAGAGGAATCTCGGGGGCAACACCCTCAGGAACTCTGAGCTCTGGGAAGGTGAATGGGTGTAAGCAGTTGGTCAGCAATAGGCCCCGAGTCATTGGAACTGAGACATGGCTCTATAACACTCTGCAAATCTATTCTTCGGATGTTGCAAAAGCCACCTGAGTCTGCCTCTTGGGGAAGAGTTACAGAGAACATGGCTAGGGATGACTAAGGGTTAATTAAGAAGGAGTCCTGAGTCCACAGCTTGGAGAAGACTTTGGGTCCCCACGGTGTTCTGATGACTTGAGGGTGTCCTTGCTGAGACTGGTGCTGGATTTCTCTCTCATGCGTCCCCTGCAGCCAACTTGTATTCTCACTGCTCTTTTTACCTCCCCTTTGCCATCTCTCAGTGGCTAGCCTAGCCTCCTCCTAAAAAGGGGGAGATATTAAAGTCTGATCTCTCAACATCATGACCCTCCTGTGTATATATTACTATATTACTCCTTCTGCTTCAGTCTGGTATTTCCTGTGTTGAGGGAGGGAGAGAGAGTGAGGGAGAGAAGCTAATCCTTCTGCCTTCAGGACAGCGTCTCAACCTGTCTCTCCAGGAACCCTTTTCTGTCCCTTCTGCTCCTTCTCTCACTTGTACTCAGACTCTCCTTGCTGGCTCATCGCTCCCTGCATATGAACTTGTCAGCTCCTGGCAACTTCAACTCTAGCCTATAACCACTGGTCCTCCGCCTGCTTCCAGTTACCGCCCTTGCTCTCTTTTCACTCACAAATGAGATTCTTGACACTGAACATTCTCCCTCTCTCCTTCTCACCATCTATAACCTGGGCTCCTGCTTTTTCATTCAAACTCCCTCAGAGAATGAGAAATACTCCTGTTCTCCTCGGCAATATATATATTTATTTTAAAGCAAAGAAGCTACCTAGCCAGACATCATCTCATTTTTCCCACCCACCTTGGAAACAAAATTGGGGAGGGGGTACAAGTCCAGAAGCAGCAAAGCCCTCACTGACCCCTGCTGCCTTCCAGGGAGTGCCAGCAATTGGAGGCATTGTTTCAGGGAGAACACTGTCAGGCATTTCTGCTTTTGCCTTGATTTTATTTGGGGGTGCTTTTCTCTCTTTTGTTCTCAAATGAGAAAAATTCTGATTTCTTGCTTTGCAGAGTGGGGGGGTCCTGTCCCTTTCTATTCACTCCGGGCTTCGCTTTGATGTAGCCACATGTGATGTGCCGTAACCCCTGCTTTTCTTAGGAGTAGACAGGGACTCCACTAGCTTTCCAAGTGCTGGTTCAAGAGATTTTTAGTTCTTCAAGATATACAATGCAAATCCAAGAATGTTCAAACTGCTTGTTTTGCGTAATTAGTCCAACACTTAATTTTTTATAGCTGACGAAAGGGAAATTGAAAGAGACTAAGTGACTTTTTTAAGATCACACAGTCAATGGGTCATGGAATCAGAGAGCAGGTCTGCAGGCCCAGGGGCTGCCCCTAATTCACAGCAGAGTACTCTACTCTGAAACACAGACCAAGGAAGATTCTTCAACACCAGAGGAGAGAGTCCTCATTGATTTTTATTTCACAAGATTATATTGGCGCCTAAATGCCAATACAGGTTCACGCCCCGTTAAGTCAGTTGATTTTTATCAAACAGAGAAATCTCTGCTTTAGAATCCTTTCTGAAAGGTCCTCAGTGCCTCACAGAAAGGATTAACACAGAAAATACAAACTATGCGTGCACGTACTGTCCTCATAGGTACTGTCGTTTTGTGGCAAGGAAGGAAGCAGGCATCCTCCACTGTCACATAAACTGGTCAGTTTGTAGACTCTAGAGCTAAAATTGCTAAGGACAGAATTAGGGATACTATCCTAAGAGAGAACATTCAGAGACAGCATTTTGTACAGTAGAAGTTGCTCAAATTTATATAGGAGAAATTAATCAAGATACCCCCCCCCACACACACACACACTTATTTTTCTAGAGAAGGAAAAACGGTCCTCAGAAGGTCCAGAAAGTTGGATAGAGAAAGGCACCTTCTAATGCTAGACATTGGCAGCAAGTCAGTCTAAACCAATGATGTCGTTTAAAGGCGTTCCCTCCAACAGGCACGCCCGGACCTCTGTGCTTGAGCATCACGAGGCGTTCCCAGGCTTCATATTTGTTCCCTCCCTCCTTCACTCACTGACTCTCCCCGGAGCCCGCGTTATGCACCAGGCCCCATGCCAGATACTGGGAATGTAATGGTGACAGAAACTCAAGGGTTTGCACAGGAGTGGGAGACGTCTAATGAGAGAAATGCAAAACTGGAACTTCATGCATTGGACTCACAGCAGCAGGAGATTGGGAGATAATTACCTTTGTTCTTTGCTTCCAAGAATTTAAGGGAGACAATTTATTGAAAAGAAGTTGTCGCAGCTATAAGGGCAACAAAGAAATATTGAGGAGATACATATAGGCATACATAAATCAAGAACAAAGCTGCAGGTTGAAACTTAGTTAATAGTATTTTTTCTAGAAGCACTTAATAAACCATGCATGACCTCTGTATCTGATAAAAGACTATGTTCTTCGCCTCCTTACCTATAAACAAAACTGGAATTAAACACAGAACAGCAGTATCAAAAGCTGTATAATTCAGATTCTACACATGAGCAGTTGGCAATAATTACTAAGTTGAAGTTTATCTTTGAAGTGAAGGATTTCCTAACCATGAGAATGGTACAAACAAGGCAATTATTTAGTGCAATTAAGAATAGTGAATGGCTTCTTTGTAAATAAGGGTTTGTGCATGTGCAAAATTGTTGATAGCATTAGCAGCAATCGTCCTAAGGGTTACGTATTGCTATTTTCTTATTAAAATAAAGGCTCTACGTCTATTAGCTTACTGCTTTCACTTCCCTCGATAGAACTGCTCAATGCTTTGGTTTATGAAACAAATTTATTTAAATCTTTCATCTACTTCTTCAGGAATTTTATTTAATGGTAGAGGCTATTCGCCATTTGCCATATAAAACTCTACAAATAGTAATGTAGATATAGCTTTCAGTGTATTTGAAGTAAGTGGATAAATTAATAAAGGAGAAAAAAGGAATTCACCCCTTAGGAAAGTGATTTTGCTATTGAATTATTGCCATACTGTAATCTGAACTAGAAAAATTAAAGATAAAAATATTTCTCCTTTTTTAATACTGTTTACATGTTTGATTAGTTCTAGATAGCTTTTAGTCTAGAGAGCAGTGACTGTTTAGTTCCTTCATCTCCTGACTGAGCCCGTCTTTTGTAAACTCATAGAATTTTATTACGAAAGCACCCATCGTCCAACTTCTTACTATATGAATAAATGCCTCAGACTTGGAGGAGAGGGTAAAAAGAGACATAAATGCACATACCTTACTATCCAAGAGTATTCCAAAACATAAGATGAAAAAACCCTTAAAGAAAAAAAGAAATCAATCACATGTATTGTATTTTTCTACTTCAGAAAAGAAAGCATTTGTACATAATGCTAGTCCATCACCAAACACTGAAACTGTCCTCTTGTCTGTGCTCCTTGAAGGTAGGAACATGATATGACCTCCAGTGTGTGGCACAACACAAAATGGAGAAATATATTCTTATTATTAAATGTGTAAAGATATGATTGAGTGAAGGAAGTTTTGCACATGGAGCTCTGTGTTCCTACTGGACCATTCCAACCCAAACAGCTCGTTCGCTCATGCGTCTTCGTCTTTCTTTAGACTGGGCATTTCATGTCTGTTAAGCATCTGTGATGGCAGCAGATACTAAGGGATGTGACCTATATCAAAGGGACCTATGTCCCTTTCCTTTCAGGGCAGCTCTTGGGGAGCCCTTGGTAAAGCTTTCCGGTACCTTGAAATCTTTCTCCCAGCCGGAGCACCTTCAGCTGGTGCCTGTTCAGACAGCATCTCCATGAGCCTAGCTTTCTGCTCCCCAACAGCAGTCACCTAAACTCGTCACCGTCAGGGGCACGAGCTCCTGGATTGCCATCTGTCTGTACTACCAACTAAACACTCCCTGAAAAGGTGGAGAACCAGCTGCTTTTAAGAGACACCTTTTGAGCGTTTACTACACACCAGGCACTGTGCCAACAAAAGTGAGAAATTGTCTCAGTAAACCTCATATTTACTCTGTGATATAAATATCATTATCATCTCCATTTGAAAGATGAGAGGATTGAAGGATAGAGAGGTTAAACGATTTGTTAGAGGTCACACAGTAAAGTGACATATTTTAGCCCAGACCTATTTGGCTCCAGATCTCAAACATTGAACCACCATTTCCCTGAGTCATTGCCTGAGGTCTGACAAAACCTTCATTGAATCAAGATTGAAGCCTCTTTTACACATTCATCAAAACCTAAGGGGGCAGCGCCTGTGGTTCAAAGGAGTAGGGCGCCAGCCCCATATGGCGAAGGTGGCGGGTTCAAACCCAGGCCTGGCCAAAAACTGCAAAAAAAAAAAAAAAAAAAAAACCAAACAAACAAACAAACCCCTAAGGGTTACTTTGTCCACCTACTTTCTGAATACTCTCTGACTGTGGCATGTAAAACTGATCCTTTGTATCAGGGGTCAGCAAACTTTTTCAGTAAAGAGCCAGGTGGAGGCATTTTAGATTTTGCAGGCCACACAATCTCTGTAGCAACTACTTAATTCTGCCTTATAGTGAAAACAGCTACAATCCATATGTTAACGGATACATGTGCCTGTGTTCCAATAAAACTTTATTTATACAAATAGGCTGCTGGTTGCCATTTGCCAACTCTTGCTCTATTGCACTCTAGAAACTTCTTTTGCACTGTTCAGAGCCAACCGGTACTTACAATCTATTTTCTTTCTCCATGTGCTTTGTCATGGGTCTGCATAAGAGAAAGAGGACTGAAACAGTAGCAAGAGGGATTAATATTAGCTCCGCAAATTTAACAGCTTTAAAGGGCTGCAATGGATTACTGAGGTCTAATAGTCTGCTCTGACATAACAGTAACTGTTGGGCAAATGGATTTTTTTTTTTTTTTTTTCCTATTTACCATTTCTGTCTTGCTAGAGGCAGGGAGATGTGCCATTGTCAGGTCATTGGGATAAATAGGTTCTTATTGTTCTCACCTGGAATGCATTGAGCAAAGCAAAAATTACATGCCAAGCCAGGTTCTGGCTGTCCACCATTGTTCCTATACCAAAACCCCAGGTGAGCCCCAGCAGAGGGGTCAAGATGAGGAGGCTCTTCCCCATGCGGATGGCAGTGGCTTTGTCGTCCTGATTCAGTCTTTCTCCAACAGCTGGCCTCCAGAGCTTCCTGAGAACGAGCAGCACCACGACCAGATTCACAGCCACAATAGTCAGTGCAGGGACAACAAATGCCAAGAGAGGTTTGCTTCCCTCGGACCAGTTCAGCCAGCACACGTCTTTCCTTTTGTAGCTATTGGTAGGCTGTGTGATAGCGATGGTGATGACAGATATAATGAGGGGGCATCCATAGCCCAGGCAGAGCCCAATAGCCAGCATCAGAGGCAGGGCCACGTGATGGAAGACAAGGACAATCCGGTAGGCCAGCAGAATGCCGAGCAGGAGCATCCAGAAGAACAAAGAGAGGTAGAAAAAGTGAGTGAAGAACACTGCAGCTGTGCAGACTCCAGAGGGGTTCACTGTGGTGCCCACAGTGTCCGCAACAATAAACCAGATGTCAGCAATCAGGAGGGACAGGGCGGTGTTCACCAAGCAAATATGATGTGTGTGGGAAGTTTGCCTTTTCTTAATCTGCTTCCAAAATAGAGCCTCGGTGACCAGGCACAAGAAGAGACTTCCGATGGAGACGCCTAGTCCCACATAGGTGATCCATTTTAAAACAGGGACAACAGGAGGGGGGACAGAGGGTGACATCAGCATAGAGAAGGAGGTCAGGTGAGTACATCGGCATGTCACACTGTCTGGAGTTTCACTCACCAGGTGGCAGCCAGCATCGTTCCACTGCAAACTCCTGAAATCCCAAAACACACACTGAGGCTGGCTCAGGTTTGACTCCATCTTGGAAAAAGTCAGGAAAATTTCCTTTATGAAATAGTTTTGAATAACTGTGGATAGCACAGGCCCATTGACTAGAGCCCTGGCATTTCTGGTAGTGGGTAAAATGTTCCCCAGGGTCAATGAGCCCATGCTGATGATGGTTTCAGGAAGGGATCCCTGAAATTGGTCTGACCCAATTGACACATGGCCTCTGATGGGAATTGAAGTATTGGGGGAGGACATTTCAATCTGATAGGTGTAACCCTTTTTGAGTTGGTTTTTGGTCACTGGAATCCCTTCCCAATTAATAAATTTCCGAGAAAAATTCAGAGGCAGAACTTTTGGAGGCACCAGAATGCTGATGTTTTCCAAGATCTCTAGCAACTGTGAGCTGGCGGGCTTCCCTTCCTGCAGTAAGACTGTCCAGTTGGCCACTGAGGCAGAATTAAGGATGTGGTCAGCTATATTGATGACACCCTGAAATACAAAGATGAAAGTTGATTTGTGTTTTGGGCAAACAGATGAGAGATTAAGCGTGCTTAGTCATTAGTATTAAATATTGGGAAAATGCCCAGAAAAGTGGCTCAGATGTGAACCACATTAGAACTCATCAATTAAATACAGCTCAGTTGTTCTGCACAGTAGAAGTTTTGGGAAAAGAAACTTAGGTCAGCAAAATCACAACAGATCACCACCCCTGGGTGTTCATAAGCACTGGGGCTTCACCATGGAGGAGAGAGTGTCCTGTCATTTGGGTGGCACAAGTGCATGTCCTTCTCCCTGAGATGACCAAAATGACTACACTGCTCTCAGCTGAGGTTCAGGCTGGACACACTACTTGCAACCTCCTCCTTGTATTATCTTTCTTTGTTTGCTCTGAGGATATTTGCTAACATCAGACATTCTAAAGCCATACCATGAATGTTCATGTTTTTAAGTTTTTTGTTTACCACTGGAGAATAGAAAACAAAAGATTTTAAAACTTGGACCCAAGCAACAAAGAAGTGTTGAATTTTTGTGGGTTTTCAAGATCGGTCTTAGTTGAAAGATTCCTACTCCCAGCAACTCCTTGAAAATTGCTACTTTTTCTCACAGAAGCCCCTGGGTAGCTCATGTCTCTGGCCAGCCTGCTGCAGGTGTCTGTCACTCCGGCCATGTCCTGCCCTCACCCAGCCTTCTGTGTCTTATAACCCAGATTGTGCCTTTCCTACTGCCCCCAGGAAAACTCTCCTCATTTTTCCACCCATCACTTCATTTTTAATCTTCTTGTGCTGTTTTGTTTTAGTTGGTCTCTTGTAAAAATGAGGTCAGATTTTTAAAACACAAATCTGAGCATCTTTTCTTAAATTCAGGAATTTAACTCATGCGTATGTAATGTGATCTTTGTCATAATGTTTACCATCCATAGTTAAGTGTTCTATGTAATACACATCTAATCTAATTGTGTAAAATATTACCTTTTTTACTATGCAAAATGTATATATCCACAATGTCTGGAAGGATATTTATTAAACAAATATTTATTGAACACTTTCTATCTAAAACCAAGCAGGGGCTATTCTAAGGGGACCAGTTACAGATAATCAATTGTTCCTTTTTTATTTGCATTTCTTATAGTGACCAAGTATCATTGGTGTAATTTTTAAGTTAACTTTTGAATAGATAAATCAAACCGTGAATTCCTCAGTTACGAGAAGAGAGTTCTTAAAATATACGCTGCTAATATCAGAGCTAATGACCACAGAAAAACATGATTACAGACTGAAAACACATTAAAAAGTTGTCTCCCATGTCATAAGGTGTTTGCTCATCCCTTTCTGTAAGCCAGGTGCTGCCCAGCAGCCTGGACAAGGTCATCTCCCTCTTTTTTTAAACATACAATATGGATGCTGGGAGTTCCTTGTATACCGCAGAGAGCAGCCCCTCACATGAGGACTATTACCTGCCTCTTCTGTCCTTTCCAGTGCAAAGATAAAAGGCAGTGATAGAGAAGTTTTTGTCATTTCTCCTACAAGATTGAGCATTTAAACTAAGTGAAGCTTTCAATGCAGGCAGATCATACCTCCATTGTTGAATTGGACACCCTGAAATGGCTTGCCAGTGACAGGGATGAAACATTGCCCAGAATGGACACCACAGAAGCCAGATTCCCAGCTGTGGTTGATGGGTTTTTCTGAAGGATGACTGAAAGATTTTGCACCAAGGAGGACACAGCTGCCTCAGTCGCATTGCTTGCAATCACACCGAAATTCTAGAAATAAAAATGGTTAAGTGCTCAAAAACAATGAAATGCTGATGTTTCACCAAATTTAAATCACATGCCTTGGCCACATAGAACTAAAATTTGTATGGTAAGTTATCATGGAGGAAAAATATACAACAACAATAATAACAATGGCTGCTATCTAGGGCTTTCTGTATTTTAGATGCTGTTCTGAACGCTTTGCCAGGGATTCATAAATCCTTTCGATACTATTTGAAAGGAGCTACTATTGTAGTTTTCATTTTATAGCTAAAGAAACTGAAGCCTGAAAGGCTTCACCTAAAATTTTTTCATATAATTTGTTATTCTAATTATACAGAAACTGATGTTCAGTGAAATTGGGGACCTTGCAAAGAAGATTGAGCTAAGAAATGGGGGTAAGGTCTGCTGGTACTAATCTTGTGTTTTATCCACTATACTAGGCTGAGAATTCCCTGTAATATGGGAAGAGAGAGGGACATATGTAGAGATTTGACTACTGAACTTGCACCAGCTCCATTTTGTCACTAACTTTGGAGTTTCACTTCTTCCTGAGGAGCTCATCTGCTCCCACTATACCTACCTAACTTAGAAAGCCTCTAAAGAGGGGTGTTCCCTTCCCGTCAATACAAATCAACCCAGGAGCCCAGATCTTCTCAGCTGACAATGCCCTTCTCTGTTCAGGGTACTTGGGATCTATCTACCTTCACACCCTGGGATGAATTTGTCTCAGCTCTTGCTCATGTTCAAAACAGAGGCAAAGGGGGCAAGACCAAGAACAGGCCCTACAGGCCATCTGGTCCAGTCCCCCTCCCCAGTTTACAGATGAGGAAGCAGAAGTGCAGAAGGGAAGACATAAACGGCACCTAGATAAATACCATTTCTGGGGTTCTCTACTCTGACAGTAGAGAGTTCTCTACTCTCTCTGGTTGGGACAGAAGTTTCTGCTCTGTGACTTGCTGAACAGTGGCTGTGAACTGGCCTTGGGGGTCCTTCTTTTCTGTGATTTGAGTTCTGATTCCTGATCATTTACTTCCTTCTTTCCATCTACCTTGTCTTAGCACTTGTACTGTCCTAAGAGGGCATCGTGTAGAGGTCATAGCACTGGACTGGAAATCAAGTGACCACGCTTCTAGTTCAACACTATTACTACCAGAGGAACTTTGGCCCCTTGATCTTCTGTTTCCTGACCCGTAAAAGGAGGTGGGTAAATGGTATAGCCCTTATGTTCTATTGCAGTTCCGTCATTTTGTAGGATCCCCCACCACCTGACACAGTCCTTGCCCTAATTTCTGATACATGAACATCCTTTGTACTGCACCTCCTGGCTTCCAACTCACCTTCACTTTGCTCTTTGACTCTCCGGCCTTCTTGGCCTTGTGGCTGGCTTAGCTGCTGTTCTACGTCCATCACAGACTCCTCAGCATTGGTTCACCCCCTGCATCACCTCTCCCTGACAATGCCAAGCACACTGACCTTTCCAGCTATCACCTAGGTGCTGTAACTCAGGCCATTCTTTCCAGGTTCACCCTCACCCTCTGCACACTGGCCAATCATACAAACAGATGTATTTACCATATATCTTGCCTGGCTTACCGGGAGACACCTCCTGTGAAATGCAAAGCCAGGGCAAGTCTATGAAGTAGAAACCCCTCACCTTCTCCAGTTCCTCCAGCTGAGGGAGCACACAAGTCTCCCTGGTGACCTGCCACCCAGAGGACTGGCACTTGGCTGTGATCTGTCCGGTGTAGCCAGTGCTGCAGGGAAGGGTATATTCATCATCCTTGGACCCAAATCCAAATACAACGCTGTTACACATGGCTGGGAACAAATGAAAACAGAGAGGAGAAAGGACTCTGGATACCCTGGCACTCCATGTAAACCAGGCAGTGGTGTTTAAATGCTTTCCAGGTTGAATTTTTACATATAGTACCCAGGCAAGTTTGGGAAAGTTCTGTCCAAGACCTCTCAGAAAGGGTGGGTACAGTGGCTCATGCCTGTAACCCTAGAATTCTGGGAGGCCAAGGCAGACAGATCCCTTGAACTCAGGAGTGTGAGACCAGCCTGAGCAAAAAGTGAGACCCCAATTCTACTAAAAATAGAAAAATTAGCCAGATGTTACGGCGGGTGCCTATAGTCCCAGCAACTTAGGAGATTGAGGCAGGAGGTTCACTTGAGCCTGGGAGTTTGAGGTTGAACTGCGAGCTAGGCCAACACCATGCTACTCTAGCCTGGGTGACAGAGTAAGACTCTGTCTCAAAAACTAATAATAATTAATCGATTAAAAAAAAACAAAAAACACCCAAACCTCTTTTCATCTTTCAGGCCTCAGCTTCAAAGTGGTGGTTACTTGTTTTCCATTGGCCTTGCTTTCTCCACTAGAATGTGAACTTCACGAAGGCAAAGACCTGATCTGTCTGATTCGTGGGTGTAGAAGTTTGTCTTTGGTGTCCAGCTTCAGCCCAACAATAACCTTTATTACTTCCTGAGACTGGCTCATCCCTGCAGGTGTCTGATCTGGATCAAGAACATCACTTTGATTGGGCAAATATTAGGGGAAAAAAACGCAAGATGTGATCACTCCCAGAGAAAAGTGGAAATATTCCGCCTCTTTAAGGGATGCTATAAAACCAGAAATTTTTAAAGATCCTATGAAACAAAGCAGTAACGATATAGTTAAAAGATGAGCAGTTGCTATTTGGGCGTGAAATGTCCTACCTTGTGCCCCTCTAAAAAGCTGCTCACTTTGCAGCCAGTCACCGTCACTCTTGCAGCTGGCCTGTCACCTCCCTTCTTGGCATGATTGGAACTGTGAGTTGGAAACACTGAACGGACGGTCCACAGGGCCATGGTTTTTGTTTGTTTCCCCCACTGCTGTGTTCTAAGTGTCTAGACCCTTCAGACACTTGTTAAATAAGTGTTGTTGAAAAAAAGTGGCAAACGTTTTGGTAGAAGAGGCTTAAGGTTATGAATGTAAAGAAATAAAAGGAAAGAAATCTGAAGAAAAAAGTGGCGTGTGTGTGTGTGTTTTTATGTGAGTTAAAGACAGGGATCTATGAGTTCCCCCCTGCCCCTGCCAAGGTTCCTTGGATTGTGACTTAGGGATATTGTCGGCCCTGGGGCTTTTTCAACATGTGTACCCACAAATTATTGCTCAGTCATTTCCATCCGAGCTACTGTGAAGTCAGTCTTCCACACTGTTTACACTGAGAGATGGGAGAGCAGAGGGCTGGACAGCAAGAATCAGCAATACTCAGCTGAAGTGGAGTTTCATTGTGGTGCGGCTGGGGGGCGGGGGGGTAACAGCTGTTTCTCTCCACCAAAAGTCAGTCAGAGAACAAGTCTTTATCAAAACAGCTCCGATCTTCTTCTGAGGTCACAAATTACTAATTAAAGGACTTCCTTAACCTTAGCAGAGGGTGGGACTCCAGTATTACCTTTTCCAAACACTCTGAAAGAGCTGTCTTCTAGTGCAAACAGCTGGTGAAGGGCTGCTTTAGCCTTCTGGGCCACCTGTTGAAGAGCTGACAGCAACTTAGATGTGCTGCTGGAACCGACAACTTCATACCCCACCATGATGCTTCCATCTCTGAAATGACTGTGGAAGGAAAAACGAGAGTCACTGTGTTTACTCATTCACATCACTCAGGGCCTACTCTGTGCTGGTGTAGGGTCCTGCGGGTCCACACGAATCAATCAGACAGATCAGGTTTTTGCCTTCGTGGAGTTTACGTTCTTGTGCAGAAGACCAGGCCAATGGGAAACAAGTAAGCACCACTTTGAAGCCGAGGCCGGAAAGATGAAAAGAGAAGGCCAGTGTGCAAAGAACAAGGGTGTGGCCCGCCAGCACGCTTAACAATTTTAGGAAGGAAAATGCTTGTGAGTTTAACAAATGTAAAGACTGGCACGAGTAAAATCCCGTCAGTAAGGGAGAAACGGGTAGAGATGGTACCGGAGAGGTAGCCAGGAGCCAGATCACACAGGACCCCAGAGATAGAACTTTACTCTTTATTAAAAATTCTTATTCTTAATTAAAAGGTACTAGCAGGATCAGATTTAATTTTAAGATCACCATGCTGGTTGCTATGCCATAAAAACAAACAAACATAAAAAAAAAAAAAAAAAAAAAAAAGACCGAAAAGAGACAAGCAAAAAAAGCAGAAAGATCAATTAGGAGGGAGCTGCTGGTGGTTTGAACCAGTCGGGTAGCTGTACATGTGAAGAGAAGTGGTCAGATTGAGGCTGTATTTGAAGACAGCCATAAGATTTGCTGATGGAGCAGATTTGGGATATGAGAGAAGGAGCTCAGTCAAGAGTGGCTCCAGGGGAAGGAAAAGCAATGGTAATATATCCACACAATGGGATGGTACTGGGCAGTCAGAAGGAAGGAGCCTGATGCTCAGGAAAGCAAGGCCGAAGCTCTAAGGCGCTATGCTGAACAAAAGAAGCCAGGCACGCACACAGAAAGCTATGTACTGGATGATCTCACTTATGTGAAGGTCTATAACAGGCTAAACTAACCAACCTACAGTGATAGAAATCAGACCGGGGTGGTTCTGGTTGGGGCAGGCCATGGAGAGTAGAAGTTGACAGGGGATGGGCATATTCTGTCTTGTTGGGAAGATGCTTGTGTAAGCATTTGTTGAAGGTGGTGAGACTGCACACTTAAGGCTTGAACACACCACTACATGCAAATCATACCTCAGTAAAAGAAATTAGAACAAAAGACGGCTGGAGGTTTCGGTCTACACAACTGGGAGAACAGCATCACTGTAACTGAAACAGGGACGACAGTGGGAAAAACAGGTTATAGATCAGGAGGGAGAGAGTTGATGGACCCTTGTTTGGACATGTTACACGTGACATGCCAACTGGAAAACCAGGTGGAGATGTCAAGTAGACAGTTGTATATTTGGGTATGGAGTTTAAGGCAGTGGCCAAGCTTGGTCATACATTTAGACACAAGCCACATACAGATGTGTTTAAAGCCACGAAAGCAAATAACATAACATGTATGAATTTAGCCTAATTGTGCAATAACCCAGAAAACAAGTATTATATTATTCCCATTTCACAGATAAGGGAACTGAGACCCAAAGAGAAGTTGGATGAGGTAATTATTCCTTATTAGTCGATGGATTAGAACCTCTGACGCGTCATTGCTCAAATTCTTAATCATGACTTTGAAATTATGCTCAAAATGTATAAATAAGTGCCTTGGCATTGATATGACTTTTCTATTGTTTGCAAAATATTTTCCTGCTTAATATTTTATTTGATTTAATGAAGTTAAACCAGATTCCACAAGTATCATCTGTTCTGTTTGGTAGATAAGTAAATCAAGACAGTGAGAGATTAAGATTTGTTTTAAATCATATATGTAAATTGCATACATATACTTCACACTTCCCAGGGGAAGAACACACCTACAACTCAGACTTTATCCCTACAAAAGCAAAGTATGTACTCAGCATGCGTAGCACAGTGGTTATGGTGCCAGCCACATACACTGAGGCTGATGGGTTCAAACCTGGCTGGAGCCAGCTAAACAACAATGACAACTGCAACGAAAAATAGACCCATGTTGTGATGGGTGCCTGTAATCCCAGCTACTTGGGAGACTGAGGCAAGAGAATCACTTATGCCCAAGAGTTTGAGGTTGCTGTGAGCTGTGACGCCATGGCACTCTACTGGGGGCTACACAGTGAGACTCTGTCTCAAAAAACAAACAAACAAAAAAAGCAAATGGTGTAACCTAATCATATGTACCTCCCTGATAATGTGAAATTTAATAAAGGAAGGGAAAGGAAAAGAAAAAAAAGGAAAAAAAAAAACAAAGAAAGAAAAGAAAATAGTGACTAATTCTCACATAAATTGGATTTAATTTTGACCAAAGTATGTTTCTTAAACATTAATTTTTAATTCAACTTGTTAATGTGTTGTTTAGGATATTATATCCTCATTTATTAGTGACATATGTTTGTAATTTCCCCTTTATAATAATGTATTTTCTCCAATTTTAATATCAAGTATACCCAGATCAAGTAGAATGATTTTAAAGTATTTCTTCTTTTTCTGTTGTCTATAAGACTTGGCATGATTTGTTTTTTGAAATTATCTTTTACTTTCATTTATAAATATTAGTTGTCTATTTTTTGATACTTAAAAAAAAATAAGAAGAAGAAGTTAACTGATGACTCCATACCTAATCTCAGTCAAAGCATTCTATAATAGACATACTTTTATTTGACAATGTGAATGTTACTTTCTTTGCATTATTATTATTATTATTGCTTAATATTTCAATGTAGCAATTGTCTGATTTCTTTTCTGAATGTATTTATGTTCATTCTTTGTAAGGTTTTTGTTTCTAGTTCTTATCTTAAAATTGTTATTGTTATTAAATTTTAAGCCTTTTTAATTTTGTGAAGGCAAAAAAATGGAAACCTAATAATGTATGTATATGTAAAAATTAAAAAAAAAAGAATGCCAAAAGTTTTCTAATTACTCTTTATTAGAATTGTATTAAAAACAATTTCTCCTGAAAAAAAAAGCTGTATTTTATAAGCTTATGCCTACTTCTTTTTTTTTTGTCTAAAAAATTATTGGATACAGCTTAGAAGATACACATGATGAAATATAAGTTATAAGTATAAATAGAAAATCAGTAACAAGGAAAAGAAAAATAGGAATATTGACTATAATTGATTGAGCTTTAGTTTTGACTGTGAGTTCACTGATAGCACAGTTAAAAAGGGATATATAGTTAATTATATAATCCTCAATATAAAAAAAAGAAGCAGTGTTTTATCTAGCACTGAATTAAAAAAAAATTATTTATGTGCACTTTACAGAAACACGTAGGAGGAATTAATGGACAATGCCCAAGACAACATATTTATAGAAAATGCTGTTAAAAATTTCCTGTGGCTGTTTTGAAGTTAACTATGAAAATCTATGGAAGAAGTCAAGCTCTCTGACCTCTCAGCCACTTCCTCTATTTAGCAGACTATTAATAATTGGTAACTAGTGTGCGCATGGCTAACTAAGCAAATGACTTTTGGAATCAAAGCATAAACACAAGGATAATTTACTAAATATTTCCTTATTTGCTGTAGACAGTGACTACTAGGTTTTGGACTGTGGTATATACATGATATCTACACAAGAGTACAGTAGAACCTCTGTAAGTTGACCACCTAGGGGACAGTAACAAACTGGTCAACATACAGAGGTGGTCAACATAAAGAACCAGGCTTAGTACATGTGGCACATGCCTGATCTCTAAAATTTAGGTCAACTGAAGGAGGAAGCAATGTGAAGGTGGTCAACTGCGGAGGTTGTCCTGTATACTATTTTATAAAGCCTCCCCTTCTAACTCCAAGTTATGAACCATCATGTCCCCTGTAATTATGGAAAGACAAAGTTCACAATTCTGCGACAGTATGTGGCATGTTCTCCCGCTTCCTTCCAACTTTCTGCCCTGCTACTATGGTTTTGCAATTCTACTCTCTGATCCACAGCTTTGAGAATGTCCCTGAATATTTAAGGTCCTAAACTCACTTAAATGAGAATCTAGGCTTTTCTCTTCAGACTTTTCAAAGCATTGGAGACTCTTATTCAGTTAGGAAGAATCCTACTCTAAAGACCAGGTCTGCCCTCATTTCTTCCAAGGTCACCTGGGAACAGGACTAATGCACAATTCTGGGGATGCCCTTCTAAAGCCATTGTGTTACTTACCGAAATTGGGTGACCCGAACCAACTCAAAACCTTGAATTCCTTTGTATGCTTTTTTAAGCTTAGAAAGAGAACAAAAGACAATATGTTACTCTCTATTCCCATACTTCAGAAAGACATTTGAGCAAAAAATAGATGCAGGCAATAAATAAATAAACAGTAGAAAAAGAAAAAATAAAAAGGACACAGTGGGAAGTAATTGCATGTCATACAAATAATACAAATAATAGTTGAGAATGGCTACATGCATGCACAGGCATGGATTTGGTGCCAGATAATGAGTAATAAGGCCACCAAAAATCTATTTTTCCTTATTAAAAACATGCCATTGATTTTCACAGGTACTTCAGTTGAATCCATCTAGAATCCATTTGCTCAAGTCTTCAGTTAAAACCACACCTGAGCTATCATCCTGGGCAGAGGCCTGCTGGTCGAGATTTCATGTGACTTCAGTATGAAGTCCAGAGTCATGCTTAGTATTCTAAATAAAAAAGAAAAAAAAAAAAAACCTCTACTTTATGGAACAAGACCCAAATACTGACAACTAAATTTAGATCATGAACATTTTTTGAAAAATAAAAGCAGAGAATAATCAAGAAGCCTTAGTGTATTACTCTAATAAGTGAGCAAAACTGAACACAGGAGAAATCGATTGCTGAAGTTTTCTAGAAATAAAAGTTGAGTTATTTAAGCAGAGCAAATAACTGCTTTATAATATCTTATTGAAGATGAATAAGGAAGAATATGTATTAAGTACACATGTCGAATTAAAAACATCTGAATTTAAGTTTAGCAAACAATGACTGATTAATAAGTAGAAAGTGCTTACTTGCATTTCAATTCCAGTGGTATATTTGTAGTACACAGCAGAAGATAAATTTAAAAGGTCATTTATAAATCTTTCATTAATTTTGAAAGTGCCCCAGACTTCTATGGGAAATAAAAAAGAAGTTTATAGCTTACATAAAGCTTTTGAATGATAAAAAAAAAAAAAGACGTTTATAAGTACAATAAATTCCTAACTTGATTCGATTAGTAGCATACAATTATAGAAGTACAATTCAGAGTCAATCTATTTAGCAATGGTATTTTTTATAAGAAATGATTCACTTGAAATAATATAGGAAGCACGCATAAAACTTGAATTTTTAATTTTGGATTTGGAACAGTTATGGGAAAGGGCTAGTAATCAAGAAAACCTTACAAGTAGGTGCCACCATCTGTGGCTAAATAGAGCTGTCACTGAGAACGGAAATGGTATCCCCATCGAGGCAATGAGCTTAACCGCTGTCCTTATTAAAATTAAAACAACAACAACACAACTTGCTAACTTCAACATGCCACTTGTTTACCCACTGCTGGTGCGTCTTTGCACTGGGACAGGTCTCCATATGGGCAAATCCTGCTTATTTTTCATTTGGAACCCAACAAATGTCACCTCTTCTGTAAGCCCTTCCCTGGTCTTGAGATGCAGATGCAGTCTTTTGCTCCTCTGAGTTCTGACAGCTCTTTATCCAGGCCTTCCTCACAGCTTCTTGTACTTCAACATCTCCCCATGTCCCCACATGCCACAGGAAGCCACTCCTGAGGGCAATGCCTATCTGACCCTGCTTTGTATCTTTTGTTTTGTTTTGAGACAGAGTCTCACTGTGGTGCCCTTGGTACAATCTTTGTATCTTTTGGAGATGGATCAGACCAGACCAACTTTCAAAGTTTTCATCAACATTTGTTGAAGAAATTGTATTGTTTTCTTTCTCATACTACAGCTTCATCTTCCCAACTGGCCGGTTCTTTCATAGATAGCAAGAGAAACACAGATTCTTTGTATCCCAGAATTTGTCCCTGCACTGGATGTAAAGATGGTATTTAATGAACATGTGTTGCCACAACCTGAATTGCTGTGGTCTTGGGAAGAGGAGCAGGGATGACCATTAAGCTGGGCTATTTCAGACTCCTCCCTCACCCTTTGGTCAGCTCCACCAAAATCCCAAAATCTAGAACCTCAAGATAACCAGAGTCATTTCTGGGGAAGCTTTTTGAAGTTTTTTCTTCCCTGGGGTCTGTGTTATTTGACTTACCTCATCATTCACTGAACATAAGGCCAAGTTCACAGTAGACCCCTCAGCTTCCGCTGGCTCCCAAAGCTGGACTAGGGTTTTGTTTTAACAAGGCATTTAATAAACACTGGCCCATGGGTGCTTTAGAGCATTTCTTTCAGTATAATTACTACGTGTTCCTCCCTGCGTCTCTGGATTTCCCTTTCCTCAGAATTGCTGTTGGCCAAAGAGGTGAAAAGAGGGGAGGAAGAAAAATGTTGGTTGCTCAAGCAATGCCCCTACTTGGGATTTTAGTGAATCTCCCCAAATCCCAATAGAATCCTATAAACATAGACCTGCACTGGAAACACCTAAAGATTGATACACCAGACAGCAACTTGTTTTTCTGGATCTTCTGCAATATAAAACTCTCTGTGTCCATCCAAGCCTAGCACGGTATATACTCACTATCCTTCAATCACCCCGTAAACATTATCTTTCCTCAGCAAGGCAAGGAGCTAGAGATCCCCCTCCGTGGCTTGCTGGGGTGGGAGAATCCCCAGCCCAGAGCATTCCTATGTGCTTACTTGTTCTTTCGCAGAAATTGACACTCTGGCTGAGATTGTTGAGTTGACATTCACAACTTGAGAGTGATCCAGCCATGTGGAAGAAGCAGTTCTGGGGATCAAGGCAGGAGGGGGGGAACCAGGTATAGCCGTCTTCACAGGCACACCACAGGACTCCGTTCAGGCTGCTGCAGTCTGCACAGAAAAAACAGGACCCAGGTTCCGGCATCTGGTTTATTCACTGATTATTGCTGAGTTCTGATCCTTGGTTCTGACATGGAATCTGAACCAAATATTTCTCACTAAAAGTCAAAAGGATGAAATCAGGATGGAAATATAGTTAAGGTAAAGAAATGGCCAAGTCAATAGATTCTGAGGTTGGTATCAGAGACCTAACAAACACAAAACTCAAATGGCTGGGGTTGGCTTCCAGAAGGATGTCTGCCCATAGCCACCTGCTGCAATGGTGAAGAGATGCAGACGTGGGTGTTGGTAACACGGGCGCTATTTAAAGGATTCTAGAAGGTATTTGAGAACTATCTTATTGGAGGCCCATCCACCCACCTGCCACCACTCCCAGGAAGGTTCTAGAAGCAAGATGGCAAAAGCAAAGAGACATTTTGGGGGCAGTGATGAAAAGTTCTGTTCCCCCAGCAATCCTGTGTGCGCATTTCCTTCTGTCACTACTGAAATTCCCATCAAGCTCATTCTTCTGTAATAGACAAAAAAAAAAAAAAAAAAAAAAGACTAAGTCGCCAACACCTCTGTGACAAAATGCATGGTGATGTGTGCTGTGAGAGATCTTTAACCTTTATTGTGCATCGGAATCAGGTGGACTCAATCAGTTTCTGACTCAATAAGTCTAGGATGGGCTAAGAGTTTGAATTTCTATAAAGTTCTCTGATGCTGCTGCTCTTCTGGGCACCACACTTTGAGAAGCACTGCTTTGTACAAATAATTTCTTTTAACCTCATCTTTGAGGTTCTGAGTGCTATTTGCCAAATATGTCTTGCTCTCTTTCAGGCACATAGGATTGCATGCCCAGATACACTAAGTTGGTTGGGGCCATGGGACCACTTTTGGCCAATAAGTTCTGAGCAAAATTAGTATGTGTCACTTCTGAGTTAAAGAATTTACAATGGCCACGTGAAGTCCTCCAGGGTCCCCCCTTTTTTTCTTTTGGCCCAGAAGTCAACTCTATTAAGACAGGGTCTGATTCATCAGTCTGTGTATCCCATTGTCCTTTTAAGCTACTGAGATTGTAGGGATGGTTGTTTCCACATCATCACTGAACCCGCCTTGACAGTTGTGCCCACCTTCCCCTTTCACACTTCCCGTCCCCAGACAGCTGACTCACGTGTGGTGGCCTTGGCTCTGATAATTGTCATGGGCCCGTATAACCAGAATGATGGAGGCTTCAAGGACTTCAGGAAGTTCTTCAAGTCTCTTTTCTCCTTGGAATCCCGATAGGCCACCTGAAGCAGCAGCTCATATTCCTGGACTGGGCCTAAAGAGAGAAACTCAGTCAGAAGTCTCCTTTCAGGGGGAGGTGGGGGTGGGAACTCGGTTAAGGAAGTGACTAGGGAGCAGTCCTGAGATTCAGCCTGGAGGGCACGAACTGTACCCAGCTGCTGCTTCTGAGTTTTGCTCATCCAGATGTTAACTAAAAACGAACATCTGGAGTAAACCTGAGCAGACGGTTCCCATGTAGACTGAATACTCATGCATCCTCTCCCTTCTTCCAGGCCAGCTGTGTGGTCTCTGCCCCATCCCAGAACCCCCTCTTGATTCCATACACTTCCTCAGGACACACCCAGCGCCAAGTTTCAGGGTCAAGACTGAGGGGAGGAGAGGTGAGGAAATTCTAGTCGTGCCACGCCCACCTTTCCTAGCCCTGGTCTCCCTGTTGTATCTCCAAAAGAAAACCCCCAAACCCACCCTCCCAAAGAGCCCTTCCTTCTTCTGTTAAAACATGTCCCAGTGTTGAGCTGTTCGTGTATTTAAGTGAAATGCAAAAGCAAACCAAAACGAAGGTCGAGGCCCTCGCTCATCTGGTCTCAGCAGCACCCTGTCCTCCTCAAGGACAGCCCATGGATGGGTTTTGACAGGGAGAGAAGATCAATCCCATGAGTCTTTTCCCACCCAAAGTTTCTTTAAAACTTGGTATGATATTCCTGGGGGGCTTGAGATCCTCCAGTGCTTATCTGCAGAGGACACTGCATCTCATACCAGAGCACCTCAGCCCCGTCTGCTCTCTTCATCTCTCCCCACCTCCTTCCAGGTGGAAGCCTCTGCCCCAGGCTGTGGAAGTCACTTCTGCTGCCTGTGCAGACAGGTGGGGAGCAAGGAACAGGCTGACCCTGCTCATGTCCTCAGGGGTTCATGGTACTAGTTCTAGAGCCAAATTGACTGGGTTTGAATCCTGGCTCTTGCACCCACCTCTTTTTCACTATCTGTGGAATAAAGATGCCTATTGTCCCTAACTCAGAGGGTCAGTGTGAGGCCTTCATCCATCTAATGTATGTAAATAGTACCTGGCACCTAGGAACAGCCCAACAGATACTTGGTATATTGTCTCATTTTTACTGTCAGGAAAAATGTATTCATGGAATTGCATGTTGAAATTCTGCTTTAATTTCCTCCAACGCAGCCTTGCATAGGAGAGGTGCTATGATACTATTAGCACACTGTTGCATGGGAGATTTTTTGCAGAGTAGAAAACCTTTTGTGGACCCAGGAACTTAATGATTGTGTGTGTGTGTGTGTGTGTGTGTGTGTGTGTGTGACAGTTTCTGTGAGGAAATACAATCAGCATTGGAAACATCATACCCCCAATCTCAGGACACACCTCATTTCTAGACTGAGAACTGTGCCCATTGATTATTTTTTAGGCTCAAAGAATGGGGAAAAAAGGAAGTACCTATTTACTCGAGTATAAGCCGAGTTTTTTCAGCACAAAATTTGCGCCGAGTTTGGGTTTTTTTCAGCACAAATTTTGTGCCGAAAAAACTCGGCTTATACTCAAGTATATACGATATATGGACTGCTACTTACTAGGTACAATGCAGGTTACTATGCCTCTATAATATTATTTAATTCTCAAAAGTATCTTGCTTTTAGGAATAATTGTTATTCTCATTTTGGGTGTTTTAAAATGTGTTGAAGATCATACAATCAGTCAGAGCTCATCTATGGTCTGGACCCTGGTGTCTGACACCAATGCCCACTGCACCACTCTAACAGTCTCACCTGGATGCTTTGTCTTATGTACAAGGAGTTCTCTTTTTGTTCTGATGCCACCATTTCTCTGTTAAAAAGAAAAAAAATAATAATCACAGTGAGACTTTTGAAGAGTTGTACCTTATAAAGCCTTGTTTGGTTTCCCAGATGAATTAAAATCTTGGATCTAAAAATCCAAGCCAGGGGAGCTGGAGAGGTGGCCAGGAGAGGCTTCACTGAGGCAAATTTTGAACAAACACATGAAAGAAGTTAAAAAGTGATGATCCCTGAAGGAACAGCTGTCCAGGCAGGGGAAGAGGCACACAGATAAGAATATGCTTGGCTTCAAAGGCAGAGAGGGGACCCCAGAGCAGGTGTGAGCAGTGGGGGCAAGGAACAGGGCCAGAGAGTCCCTGGGGAGGCCACAGGCAATGCAGGCCTTGATAGGTCATGGAAAGGATTTTTCTTTTCACTTGCATGAGATGGGAAACCACTGGATAGTTGTGAACAGAGGTAAGTCATGCTGTGTGCAACCCTGCGGCCATGTTGGGAGTAGACAGGCACAGAAGCAATGGGAGAGCATTTCAGGGTTTGCTGAAATAATACAGGTGAGCGATGATGAAGGCGGCTATCAAGGAGGCAGCCACAGAAGTAGGAAGAAACTTTTGAAATCTATTATGTTTAAAGATGTCTATTTAAAATAGATACATTTTGAAGACAAAACTAAAAAAAAAAAAGATATAAGGCAAATGGTTGTGATATGGAATGTGAGAAGAGTCGAGCATGGCACTGGGGGTTTGCCTGAGTAACTGGTGAGGTGGTGGCAGCCCTTGCTGAGATGGGAAAGGAGTAGGTTTGGTGAGAAAAAAATTGTGAGTTTGATTTTGGACACAGGAAATTGAGGGACCTATTGGGTACCTCATTGGAGAGAACAGGTAGGCGATGGACACAAGGGTGTGGCGTGCAAGGGAGCGGTCTGATGTGGAGATTTACATGTGGGGTGGTTGGTAGGTGAAGAGCATTAAACCATGATCCTGAATGAGAGCATCAAGAGAGGACAACAGGGAAGGAAGGGCCCAGGACTGGCGCAGGGCAATCCGTAGGACGTTTCTGCACCCAAGAAGACATGGTAGAGACTGTGTTGAGCTAGAGAAGGTCTCTTGGAGATCTCCAAGAGATTTAACTGAAGATCATCCCCAGTTTTCAGTTTGGTCATCTCAGCTCTAAAGAGACGAAATGACTTACTTATCCAAGACCACACCGTCTAAGAACGTGGGTAATGTTGCCACAAGTACTCAGGACTTCTGATTCCAAGTCCGTTAAATTATGCAGTTGCTGTCACCTGAAGAGTGACAGATTGTTAAAGCCAGAAGGAGAGAAATGGGATGTATGCCAACTCACCCCCAGGAGGGCATCGTGGGCCCCAGTGACCGTGAAGAAAGAGATGAAGCACAGCACTCCAGCTCTCATCGTCCCACAACCCAGGAGGAGCAGCCAGGGGCATAGTCTGCGATGAGACACACACTGGACCAGACAAAGCTGAGGCACAAAAATGGGCAGTTCAAGACAACGCGCAAAAATACGCACAGAGGTAGGGCCTGGCTGAGCTGATTCAAACCCCTGATCGTGTGATTATTTTTCCACTTCATGGAGCCTGTGACACCATTACTTTTGCTTCCATCATAGAAGTAGTAAATTTCCATCTTTACAAACCTGCTAGAAACTGCTCCAGAGCTCCCTTCAGGTGATAAAATTTGATTAAACACGGAATTTTTTAAAAATCATGAGTTGCTTAATATTGGAACTAGGGGGATCTAATGTCAGTCTTTTATATTTCCTTTTCACCCCAGCAAAGACAAATGTTGATCTAACAAAGGAACCTTAGTTATAACCTTAGTAACATCAGGACAGATTCTGAGTGTTTGAGTATGAAAATAATAATGAATCAATCCAGCAAATGTCCTTCTTTATAGTTGAAACAATCAGCAACAAATTGTCCTTAGTTTAGGATTATTTTCAAATAATTTGGATAAAACCGAGTGCATAGAAATGGTCATAAAATGAATCATTTGTATCCTGGTAATTTGACGTCAAAGATAAATCACAGTAAGTCAAAATTGCTCTGTCCGATGCAGGAGTCCCTAGCCAGTTCCGCAGCTACAGTGCCCACACGCGGCTAGTGGCTACCACATTGCTAAACATTTCATTCCATAGCATTGATCAAACCTAAAGGAATATCTTCCAGTGGTTTCTTGATTTTTCTTTTACATCACCACAGAAAAAGATGAAAATTATGATTCCTCAATTCATTGGAGTAACTATCTTTTATTAACAGGGTAAAGAACACAGCGCTGGGCTCTCCCTCCAGCCCTTACCTTGCTTCCTGGGAGTGCTGTGAGCCTCAAACAAATGCCCCCAGCGCTGCCTCACATCCTGCCTGCTGATCTAAAGAGAAGAGAGAGGGCATTAGAGACAGGGCAGGGCTGACCATAGCGATGGCCTGTTTCTGCAGAGAACTTTTCTAGGGCTTTCCAGGGAAACATGAAAAATAGGCAATGTGATGCATGTGACTTCTGAATTCATCTTTTCCTCTTGGGTAGACACTGCTCTCGTGCCTCACTTTCCTGTTTGCTGAAGACTCCTCAATCTACCATTGTAAGCGTCTTTAGGTAGCAGCTCAGGCTTCAGATCCTTCTCTAGGGTCTTGCTTCCCGACACTTATCTGCTGAGTCCTGTTCCCTCTGGCCTGTGGTGCTTTCTGCTTTCCAAAAGTGATGGATATTTATCTTTAGAAGAATGTTTTTCAATCTATTTTTGATGGGGTTTGATAGAAAGAAGCATATGTTATATAAAATGAATATGTGTACACATATAGACATATACATTTTATTACACACGTATGTGTGTACGTATACACATACACACAGATCTATGCATAAAATGATGGAGCTGTTTTGTGAAGCAGAACTTAATTCTTGCCTGAGATGTGCCCTTGATGTTTTCTACTTGGTTTTATGTCATTTCATTTTTATTAAGGAATTGTCATGTTCTCCTAAATTGATTTTATAAAATCCTTCTCAAGCACAGCCACATTGCAGAGGGAGCTCAGGTTCTTTCCAGCCTCCCCTTTCTATTTTTCCTCCACTTCCAGGGAAGATTTTTCAAATTTGAATTCCTGGGAATTGTTAAGGCCTCAGTACTGGAACTTTCAAATAGGATCACAGTCTTGGTGCAGGTGGGTGATCTGTGCTCTTTGTGCCAGAGCCTGCTTCCACCTGGGAGGCGTGGTCCTCACGGGGGACTGTCTGTCTGTCTGTCTGTCTCACACACACACACACACACACACCCCCTCTCTAACTCTGAAGAGTCTTCTTTCTCCTACATGTAGTCCAGGCCTGAGGCTGCAAACCCAGCTCAAGAAGGCCTATTGAGCATTGCTGGGCATTTGCAGAAACCCCTCTCACAGTCTCAGCCCCTTTACTTCCTCTTCCTCCCACCCTGGATGCATCTTCCCAGCTGCTTCCTGGGACCTGCTAGAAATGGTCAACTCTAACTTACAGTCAGGGTTTCAGACCAGGGATTGGGAACCGCAGGCCAGTAAGCTAATCCTGAGTAGACAGACTATAAAGAAAGGAGGAGAGAAAAAGAGGAAGAAGAGGGTAAAGGGGGGAAGAGAAAAAAAAAAGAAAACATTTAGAAGATCATTAGAAAATACACGTGTCCCTATCTCACCCTAAACTTAGTAAATCTTAGACAAGTCTTGATTTGTCTAGCAAGGCTTAGACAAGTCAGGCTTAGTCATGTGTGTTTTTTTTTTAATTTATTTTTTTTTTATTATAGATAAAAATATGCACCATAGACGTGGCCCAACCCATCACCCTCCCTCCACCCAAACCTCCCCCCTCCCTTCCCCTTCCTTGGTCCTTTCCTCATAGTCTTGTGGTATAGTTGGGTTATAGCCTTC
>CAUYPK010126646.1:0-54168 GCA_963574355.1 Loris lydekkerianus | reverse complement strand
GATGGAGACTTTGCCTCTTTCATGTTTACATGGATGGAGCTGGAACATATTCTCCTTAGCAAAGTATCCCAGGAATGGAAGAAAAAGTATCCAATGTACTCAGCCCTACTATGAAGCTAAACTATAGCTTTCACATGAAGGGTATAACCCAACTATAGCACAAGACTATGGGGAAAGGACCAAGGAAGGGAAGGGAGAGGGGAGGTTTGGGTGGAGGGAGGGTGATGGGTTGGGCCACATCTATGGTGCATATTTTTATCTATAATAAAAAATAAATAAATAAATAAATAAATATAAAATTCCCATCCACCATAACCCACATATGGAATTCTTTACTGGTCAGGGATTTCACCCACCCCACCTGCACCACATTGAACACACAGAACCAGGACTCCATTTTCCGTTCATTTCATGCCTCAAAATAATTGTTCGTTTTGGGGTCCTTATCCTCTCAGGTGGGACAACCACTCATGGCCAGGACGAGGAGAAGGGCCCATGACATCCCTCCAGCATTGCAGGAGAATGGTGTGGTAACAGTGTATTTTGAAGGCTGGACTGTACAAGGACTTTCAACATCACAAACTCAGCACACCCATGCATCACATACAGGGGCTAATATGTATTTTTTCAGGCAAATTTCTAAGAATTAAATTTTATTAAAACATAAAAAATATCTGTCATTTTCTCTTGTTGGATTTCTAATTTATAATCATGAAACCCAATAATCTAATTTGAATTTACTTGCTCTTCTTACCATCTAAATCATTATTCAATGAAACCAAATGGTACACTGCTTCTCTTCATCTCTAAGTGGAAGTGCATATTCTATTTATTTACTTATGTATTTTATAGAGACAGAATCTCACTTTATTGCCCTCGGTAGAGTGCCATGGTGTCACACAGCTCACAGCAACCTCCAACTCCTCGGCTTAGGCGATTCTCTTGCCTCAGCCTCCCAAGTAGCTGCGCTATTCAATTTATTTTAAAACATTTTGCAAAGCAACATCACTTTCGGAAAGCATTTAATAACTGCCTGGCAAGTGATCCTTTTATGGCCCAGGGCTATGTTTACACTCAGAAGTGTCTCCATGTGGGCTAACCTCAGGCAAAATCCTCCTTTTTCTGAAAGGGGCCAAAGAGGAAGCAGCCCAGATTCCTTCTTAATTTCTCCCCCCAAATTTGGATGTTAAAATTGCTACATTAAGCAGGTGTGCTATCACAACTATAATCCTTGCTCTCTGGGAGGCCCAGGAGGATGGATTCCTTCAGCTCAGGAGGTCGAGACCAGCCTGAGCAAAAACCAAGACCGTATCTCTACTGAATGTAGAAAAATTAGCTGGGGCATGGTGGTGAGTGACAGTAGTCCCAGCTACTCAGGAGGAGGATGAATTGAGCCTAGGAATTTGAGTTTGCTGTGAGCTATGATGATGCCACTGCACTCTAGCCTGCATGACAAAGCGAACCCTGTCTCAAAAAAAAAAAAAAACTCAGTTGTACATTTTGGGCCAGGTGGAGTGGCTCACACTCTGGGAGGCCGAGGTAGGTGAATTGCTTGAGCCCAGGAGTCAGAGACCAGCCTAAGCAAGAGTGAGACCAAGTTTCTACTAAAATAGAAAAACTAGTTGGGTGTTGTGGTAGGCAACTATAGTCTCAATTACTGGGGAGGCTGAAGCTAGAGGATTGCTGGAGCCCAGGAGTTTTAGGTTGCCGTGAACCATGACGCCACAGCACTGTCTGGAAGGCCATGGAGTGACTCTGTCTTAAAAAAATAAATTGTTGCATTTCACTGCCCTGACTCTACATCTGCTAATAGTTTTGTTTGCATCCATTTTTTCTGTTGCATTCAGGAGCTGAAGATTCCCTTCGTAAGGGGAGAGGGGCCAGGAGGCAAGAAGGTCCCTGATTTGTCCGCTGTTGTTAAGGCCTGGGCTCAACACAACTTGTGAGGATGGTGGGTCTTTATAGTGAAATGATGGTGATATTACTAAGTCCTCAGAGTAAGGACTAACATAAATCTGTTTTGTTTCTCTTTTGCTTGCTAGCAGGAACCCTGTGGTCTTTTGTTTTCACAAACCACTGAGGAGCCCAGCAGACAAAGAAGAAATGTACATTTTCCTTGCAATTTCTAGATCATTTGACGAAATCTGCCTCAAGGGTTCCAGAGCCATCCCTGAATGAAAAATAGGGTGCAGCTGAGTGTCTGGCCTCAGCTGCAGCCAAAATGATAGGGTAGAATTAGCAAGACGAGAAACACCTGTGCAAAGTCAGACTCCAACAGCGGACTTGCTGCTTGTCGTCCTGCTGAGGAAAGGCAGATGGGCCAGTTTTATAGCACCCTGTGAATTTGGCTGCAATTTCCTTCTTTCTCTTTGTCTGCTTTAGATTCAGCTAGCCATTTGATCTCCAGGCTGGCACTCTTCCTTTCTTCTTATTTTTTCTTTTGAGATAGAGTCACACTCTGTTGCTCTCCCTCCACCCTCACCCCCACAGTCGTGGCCTCAACCTAGCTCACAGCAACCTCAAACTCTGGGGCTCAAGTGATCCTCCTGATGCAGCCTCCCGAATAGCTGGGACTAATGGCACCCATCACAACACCCAGCTAGGTTTTCTCTTTTTAGTAGTTTTGCTCTTTCTTGGTCTCCAACTCCTGAGCTCAAGAAATCCACCCACCTCCCGGGCAGCACCTGTGGCTCAGTGGGTAGAGCGCCAGCCCCGTATACCGAGGGTGGCGGGTTCGAACTCAGCCAAGGCCAAACTGCAACAACAACAAAAAAAGAGCCAGGCGTTGTGGCGGGCACCTATAGTCCCTGAGGCAGGAGAATCAACTAAGCCACAAGTTGGAGGTTGCTGGAAGTTCTGTCGCCATGGCACTCTACCAAGGGTGATACAAAAAAAGAAATCCACCAGCCTTGGCCTCCCAGAGTGCGGGGATTATAGGTGTGTGCACTGTGCCCAGCCACATTCTTCCTTCCCTTGGGATGTGTCCTTTCTCTCTTCTCTCTCTTTCACTCTCCCATTCCATCTCTCTTTCTAAGAAGGTAAAATAAAGTTTATACTATCATGTCCTAATCTTGGTCGCAGTGGTTCTCACGCAGTGGGTCATGACCCCTTTGTAACAATGAAAATACATTGCGGCATTAGGAAGGTTGAGAACCACTGGTAGAGAAATTCTTTTCTCTTCCTGCATGGAGCATGTGCTAAGCTTTTCTAACACGGTTCTTCCTATTTTAATACCAGAACTCTTTGCCTTTCTCTGCGTCCCCAAACTGAGAGGAGATATTCAAAATATATAAGGGCCAGGACAGCAAGAGCAATGACAGATCCCATCGGCTGGTTGAACTGGGAGATCCTAGTGAATGGTCAGTCCTGTTTGGACCCTAACCTGTTTCCTGAGCTATCCATCCACCCCACACTTGGGGAGGTGGCGGTTCTAGACACTAAGGAGTAGCCAAAATGTGTCAGGAAACATGGCCTAAGTCAACAAGTGTGGGGGCAGAATCCTGGTCTGGACAAATGGCAGAGTAGGGTAAGGACAAGCCTCAGGGAGATGGCAGGGGAGAGAAATGCCAGAGACTGTAGAGGAAGAAAGAGGCCGACCCCGCCACACTGAAACCTGGACCCATGCCGGAAGGCCTTCAGGGACTCCTGTGGTCTGCTCTGGCTCCTGCCAGACAGCTGAGCGCTGGTCTGACTCACTGGCTGGCAGTGGGCCCTCAGGAAAAGCTGCTGCTTTGCACGCTTGCACCTAGGGCACAGTCCTAGGGACAGGGAGATGTGTCCAAGATGGGTAAAGTGTCCAGGGATGAATTCTCATACCTGGCAATGCCCTGTACTATGGGGGGCAGGGGGTTCATGGGCAACTACACATCTCTGGGAAGATTTGGGTCGCCCAGGACCCTTGCGTCCAGCTGGGAGGATGCCACCACTAAGACTAATTTATATGGTCTTGGTGTGGACAAGTTTCCATGTCCATTGCCTTTAGAGAGCTTATGCTGCTTCACTGTTTGCACCTTTGAGAGCACATGCAGTAAGAATAACATGGGGTCAGTCAGGCCAGGGCTGAGAGGACCAGCAGGTCTGGCCAGTTCAGGTCCTATGTGACCTTCGCCTCATGTCTTCCATCCTTGCAGTTTTGTAAATTTGGCTTTAACCTAAATGTGTACTATCTTGAGTAGTTTAGGGCAATTGATTTAGGAGATTACCTTTTGAATCGGAATGTTGTATGGATCATGGGTTATGTCAATTATTTATTATGGGTCATGGATTATGGCAATTACCATTGTTTAAGATAAGTGTTAATTACCGTTGTTTAAGATAAGGGTTAATACAGTTCCTGCTTTGAACTTTTATATATAAACCTGGGTTTTAGAAATGATAGAACAGAACATTCTTTGAGAGGCTACTCTCCCTGTTCTCCAGAATCACTGGCCTTTTGACAAAGTTTGGTAGACCTATCCCTGTCTCTGTATATTGGCTGATGGTGACAGGCAGCCAGATCCTCTTTGTAAAGTAAGGTTCTATTCAGAAGATCCATTTCTTCTTAAGTCTAGGGAGAGGGTGTGATTCCACATATTGATCCATTTCCTCCACATTGTCAAATTTGTGGGCATAGAGTTTCTTGTAGTATTCAGATGATCTCTTACCGTATATACTTGAGTATAAGCCGAGTTTTTTTGGCACAAAATTTGTGCCGAGTTTGGGTTTTTGGGCACAACTTTTGTGCCAAAAAACTCGGCTTATACTTGAGTATATACGGTATATCTCTGTGGCATCTGTTGTTATTTCCCCTTGATCATCCAGATTGAAATTACTAGAGATTTTCCTTTTCTGTTTCTAGTTTGTCAGGCCAAAGGTTTGTCTATTTCATTTACTTAAAAAAAACAACAACTTTTTGTTTAATTAATTTTCTAAATAATTTTTTTTTCAATTTCATTAATCTCTGGTTTAATTTTGGCTATTTCTTTTATTCTGCTGGGTTTAGGGTCAGATTGTTCTTTTTTTCCCAAATTCATAAGATGGTTTGTGAGTGTGCTGATGTGTTCACTTTCTATTTTTTGATGGTAGGCATCTAGCACAATAAATTTTCCTCTCAAGACTGCTTATGTAGTGTATTCCAGAGGTTTTGGTAACTTTGTGTCTTCATTGTTGTTATGTTTGAGGAAATTATCATATTCATCTTTTATCTCTTCCTGAACTCAACTATCATCAGCATAAGGTTGTTCAGTTTCTAAGACTTAGTGTGGAGATGAACATTTTTGTTGGAGTTGAGGTTCACCATTATAGACTTGTGGTCTGAGAAGAGACATGGTATAATTTCTTTTACTTTTTCTCTTTCCTTTTCTTTTTTATTTTTTAGACAGAGTCTCGGTATGTTGCCCTCGGTAGAGTGCTATGTCATCACAGCTCACAGCAATCACAAACTCTTGGGCTTAAGCAATTCTCTGGCCTCAGCCTCCCAAGTAGCCGGGACTACAGGTGCCTGCCACAATGCCTGGCTATTTTTTTGTTGCAGTTGTCATTGTTGTTTAGTTGGCCTGGCCTGAGCCCACCAGGCTAGGTGTGTGTGGCTGGTGCCCTACCCACTGAGCTATGGGCACTGCTAAGACATGGTATAATTTCTATTCCTTTAATTTTGTTGAGGTTTGATTTGTATCCTAGTATGTGATCTGTTTTGGAGTATGTCCCATGAGCTGATGAGAAAAAAGTATATTCTTTTGCTTTGGGATGGTGTGTTCTGTGTATGTCTATTAATCCCATTTGTTCTTTAGAGTCATGTTTCAGTCTTTTGTATCCTTGTTTAGTTTCTGTTTAGAGGATTTCTCCAGTTTTGTCAGAGGGGTGTTGAAGTCCCCAACTACTAAGGCGTTATGGAATATCACATTGCTCAGATCACTCAAGGTCTGTTTCATGTATCTGGGAGCATTTAAGTTACGTGCATAAATGTTTAAAATTGGGATATCTTCTTGTTGTATTGTTCCTTTGACAAGTATTAAGTGTCCTCTTTGTCTTTCTTCACTAAAGTTGCTTTTTTTTTTTTTTTTTTTTAGAGATAGATTTATCTTTTAGAGAGATTTATCACCCTCAGTAGAGTGTTGTGGCATTACAGCTCACAGCAACTTCCAACTCCTCAGCTTAGGCAATTCTGTTGCCTCAGCCTCCTGAGTACCTGGGACTACAGGCACCAGCCACAATGCCTGGCTATTTTTTGTTGCAATTTGGCTGAGGCTAGGTTTGAACCCCCCATCCTCGGTATATGGGGCTGGCGCCCTACCCACTGAACCACAGGCACTGCCCACTAAAGTTGCTTTGAATCTACTTGTGTCTGAGAATAAGATCGCAACCTCTCCTTTCTTCTGATTTCCATTTGCTTGAAATACTGTTTTCCATCCCTTAGCCCTGAGTCTTTTTTTTTTTTTTTTGCAGTTTTTGGCCGGGGCTGGGTTTGAACCTGCCACCTCCAACATATGGGGCCAGCACCCTACTCCTTTGAGCCACAGGCGCTGCCCAGCCCTGAGTCTTGATTTGTCTTTCAGGGCTAGATGTGTCTCCTGGAGACAGCATATCGATGGCTTGTGTTCTATTTTATCCCATCAGCCAGCCTGTGCCTCTTCAATGGGGAATCCAACCCTTTGACATTTATTGAGAGTATTGATAAGTGTGGTGGAATTCTATTCATCTTATTATGAGGTAGTTGTATAGATTTATCCTTTCTGCCATTGAGGAAGCTAAGCTCTGGCCTTTGGCTTCTAGGTGTTTACTTTGGTGGTGGTCCATTGTGGTGTTCAGTGTTGAGAATAGGTCTAAGTATTTCCTGTAGAACTAGGCTTATTGTGACAAATTTCCTTAGGGCTTGTAGATCTGTAAGACATTTGATTTCTCTATCAATTTTGAAGCTAAGTTTAGCAGGATACAGGATTCTGGGCTGAAAATTATTCTGTTGGAGGATGTTGAAGATGGATGACCATGCTCTTCTGGCTTGGAAAGTTTCAGTTGAAAAGTCTGCCGTTATCCTAATGGCTCTGCCCTTGTAGGTCAATTGCTGTTTATTCCTAGCTGCTTGCAGAATTTTCTCCTTCATTTCTCCTTCGATTTTCTCCTTGACTTTGAACAGGTTCATTACAATACGTCTTGGAGAGGCTCTCTTAGAATGGAGGTGACCTGGGGCTTGATATCCATCTGAAAGGAGTGTGTCAGGATCTTTAGTAAAACATGGGAAGTTTTCATTTAGGATAGTCTCCAGGAGGGCTTCCATATCTTTGGGACAGTGCAGCACCCATTGCTCACTGATTAGGGGGCTGGCCACATACACTGAGGCTGGCGGGTTGGAACCCAGCCTGGGCCTGCTAAACAACAATGGCAACAACAACAACAACAACAAATAGCCAGGCATTGTGGCGGGCACCTGTGGTCCCAGTTACTTGGGAGGCTGAAGCAAGAAAATTGCTTAAGCCCAAGAGTTTGAGGTTGCTATGAGCTGTGATGCCACAGCACTCTACCCAAGGCAACAATTTGAGAGTCTGTCTCAAAAAGAGAAAAACAAAAACAGAAACAAAAAACAACAACATACCTTTGGGACAATCTTCTTCCGCTTCAGGGATTCCTATTATCTGTATGTTTGAATGCTTCATGGCTTCTCTAAGCACCTGCTCTGCTTTCTCTCTTCTCCTCTGACTCTGTAACTACCCATGTTAACCTGAAGATTTTGTCCTCTGACTCTGATTTTCTTTCTTGTCTGTGGTCTAATCTATTTTTGATACTTCTACTTCATGTTTACATTCCTTAGTTGTCTCCTTCATTTAAGCTCATCCATGTCTTTTCTATATTCTACATATTTCTTGTCTGACTTTAGGTTCTATGTTTCATCCATTCCCTTTATTATCATAATCATCTATATTTTTAATTCCCTTTCTGTCAGATCCATTCATTCGTTATAGGATGAGTTTTCTGTAAAAGCTGCCTCACAGTCTCTTGGAGGAGTTGCTCTACTTTGGTTTTTCTTTTTTTATTAAATCATAGTACTTTGGTTTTTCTTGGTCCCTGAATTTTTCTGTTGCTTTCTTCTTGTTCACCTCCTTGTGCACCTTTTTCCTTCTCAGCTCCTCCTTTGCTTCAGATTACCTTGTCTCAGAGTTTATGTGATGAAAAGACCTCTTGGTGTGAAGCCAAAATGGGGAGAAAGGTAAGGAACGGGCAGGGAGAAAGAAAGGGTAAAAAAGAAGGAAAGAATAAAAGAAAAGAAAAAAGGGAAGGAGGAATAACAGGAGAAGAAAGAGGAAAAAAACTTTGGAGAACAGGAGAGAAGGGGTCAGGAAGAGAGGCTGAGAGTAGTGGAAGGAGTAGTTTTGATCAGGACGGTGCTAAGGTCATGCTTGTAACTCAAGGGTTTTGAGGGGGCTGGACTGGGAGGGTTCTTTGAAATCAGGCAGTCCTTACCAGCCTGAGCAGAGCCAGACTCTTCCTCTGCCAAAACTAGGAAGGGAAGGAACAGAACAAAAACAAAAAACACTAGGGAAAAATTAAGTAAGAATGCAAATGAAATAGAAAAGAATTCTGCAGCGTGGTTTTGCCGATACGATCTTCCTAGGGCCAGAGGCAGAAAGGTCTCGTAGCCCCCTTGAGCTGGATCACTGTTGTGGCCTACCTGCCAGATCACAGCTGTGTCCCCCCAGCTCTCAGCAGAAAAAAAAAAGAAGAAAAGAAATATAATATTAAGATAAGAATAGATAAAGCTAAAAATACCATTGTATCTAATAGAGGAGAGAGGGGGAAGTGGAGTAAAGAATGAGAGGAAAAGGCAAGAAAAAGGAAGGGGAAATCTTAGTTATTGCAGAAGCAATTACTGTGGGAGAGATGAGAAAGGCAGAAGAGTCTCTGTCCAAAGAGAGACTGCACTGGAGTGACATACGGAGAGAGAATAAATGAGGCTAAAATACTGTAACCGAAAAAGGCAGGAGCTCTTGCTCTTGATGAAAGTAAAATAGAGGGTAAGAAAAGAGCCAACCATAAAATAAGCAAGAAACAGAACACATCAATGCAAAATATAAAAAAGCTCTAAATATGGCTCAGCACCTGTAGCTCCGTGGCTAGGGCGCCAGCCACATAGATACAGCCAGGGCCTCCCAAACAACAAGAGCAACTACAACAAAAAAGTAGCCCGGCATTTTGGAGGGCACTTGTAGTCTCAGCTACTTGGGAGGCTGAGGCAAGAGAATCAATCACTTGAGCCCAAGAGTTTGAGGTTGCTGTGAGCTATGACTCATGGCACTCTACTGAGGGCGACATAATGAGACTCTGTCTCAAAAAATTCTAAAAAACTAAAAACAACCTCAGTAATAAATAAACAAAAGAACAACAACAACAAAAAGGAGAAAATATTAACAAGAAAAAAAACCTAAATATATATATATACATAAAAGTATATATATGTGTGTGTGTGTATATATATGTATATATATATATATGAATATATTATTAGTAGGAATATATTTGTATTGTAATATATTGCCAGGATACCAGGGGGCGCTGTAGTTTTGGAGGGCTGACAACCTTGCTCTAGAACTCAGGCATAGGTTCAGTGCCTATAGCTCAAGCGGCTAAGGTGCCAGCCACATACACCAGAGCTGGCAGGTTTGAATCCAGCCTGGGCCTGCCAAACAACAATGACAGCTACAACCAAAAAATAGGCAGGCATTGTGATGGGCTCCTGTAGTCCCAGCTACTGGGGAGGCTGAGGCAAGAGAGCTGCTTAAGCCCAGGAATTGGAGGTTGCTGCTGTGAGCTGTGACTCTACAGCACTCTACCCAGGGTGATAGCTTGAGGCTCTGTCTCAAAAAAAAATAGAACTCAGGCATAGACTCAGCGCCCATAGCTCAGTGATTAGGGTACCAGCTACGTGCACTGGGGCTGGTGCGTTCGAACCTGCCAGAGCCTGCTAAACAACAATGACAACAACAATAAAAAAATAGCTAAGCATTGTGGTGGGTGCCTATAGTTCCAGCTACTTGGGAGGCTGAGGCAAGAGAATTGCCTAAGCCCAGGAGTTGGAGGTTGCTGTGAGCTGTGATGCCATGGCACTCTACTCAGGGTGATAAAGTGAGACTCTGTCTCCAAAAATAAATAAATAAATAAATAAATAAATAATACATCCATACATACATAAAATAAAGTACTACTCTGATAAGACCATGTACGTTCAGTGTAGACTCAATTCCTAAGTTGATCTTACTAGAACTGCATGTTGTCACAGGCCTACACAGCTGCCCTGCAAGAGGTGGGCTTCCCGTAGGTGCAGGGAGAGCCCCAAGCAACCTCTGTCATGGCCTTTTATTGAAACATTATACAACAGGTGTGGGGACACAGGTACTCCAGCTATGTGCTTAATAATCGCTAAGTGCTTTTTCTTCCACTGGCTCGACTCCCACCCTGCTGCACCATGAATGTCCAAAGTATAACACCTGCTTACTAACCAGCGACTGATCTCAGCAGCTGCTTGAGGGCAACAAAATATCTCCATGCTGGCTAGGATTGTTGCTTAGCTGGCCCGGGCTGGGTTTGAACCCGCCAGCCTCAGTGTATGTGGCTGGCGCCCTACAACTGAGCTACAGGCACTCAAGACTCTTAGCTCAATCATATAAGCACAGTTCTTTACCATGTAAAGTAATCTGCTCCCAGGTTCTGGAGGTTAGGACGTAGATGTGCTTGGGAGGCCATTATTCAGCCACAGTGTACTGTTCAAAATGAGCTTTATTAGCCATCAGGGAGACGACGAAATCCTCACCTAGAATATTGCAATCCAAAGGGCTTAGAAAGTTTCCATACCTCTAGGTATTTCTTATAAGTAACCTACAAAAAAAAATTCCATATCTCCCAGGCTATAGCATTACACACCTCAGCTGTCCCAAATAGCCAGGCCCTGGGGTAATGATCAAATTAACAGAAAACTCAATTTCCTTTAGTGAGTCTAGGGCAAGACCCATTACAAAATGAGGCTTTGGGAGCAGAAACCTCTGTCTGTTGGGGGGAGGGGGCACGAAGAGGGGCACTGTAGGGGCACGTATCCTCATCTTTCTCTGTAAAGATTAAAAGAAACATATCCTACAGATACTAGTATGGATGCAGAGAGAAGGGAACACTTCTACACTGCTGGTGGGAATGCAAGCTAATCCGACCTTTTTGGTTTTGGGGGATTTTTTAGAGACACGGTCTCACTTTGTCGCCATTGGTAGAGTGCTGTGGCATCACAGCCCACAGCAACCTCCAGCTCTTGGGCCCAGAAGATTCTCTTGCCTCAGCCTCCCGAGTATCTGGGACTACAGGCACCCGCCACAATGCCTGGCTATTTTTTGTTGTTGTTGCAGTTTGGCTGGGTCAGATTTGAACCCGCCACCCTTAGTATATGGGGCTGGCACCCTACTTACTGAGCTACAGGCGCCACCCCAATATGACCTTTTTAGAAAGAAGTTTGCCAGCCACATGCACCTGAGCTGGTGGGTTCAAATCCAGCCCAGTCCCGCCAAACAACAATGACGGCTGCAACCAAAAAACAGCCAGGCTTTGTGGCGGGCGCCTGTAGTCCCACCTACTTGGGAGGTGGAGGCAGGAGAATCCCTTGAGCCCAGGAGTTGGAGGTTGCTGTGAGCTGTGATGCCACAGCACTCTACCCAGGGCAACAGCTTGAGGCTCTGTCTCCAAAAAATAAATAAATAAATAAATAAATAAATAAATAAATAAATAAAAGAAGTTTGGAGGCTACTCAAAGAACTAAAAGTAGACCTACCATTGGATCCTGCAATTCCTCTACTAGGTATATACCCAGATGATCAAAAATCATTTTACAAAGACATTTGCACCAGAATGTTCATTGCAGCCCAATTCTTAATAGCCAAGACATGGAAACAGCCCAAGTGCCCGTCAACCCATGAATGGATTAACAAATTGTGGTATATGTACACCATGGAATACGATGCAGCCATAAAAAAGATGGAGATTTCACACTTCTATGTTTACCTGGAAGGAGTTGGAACACATTCTTCTTAGTAAAGAATCACAAGAATGGGAAAAAAAGTATCCAATGTACTCAACACTACAATGAAATCAATATATAATCACCTACACATTCATACGAGTGGTTAAACATAACTATAGTCGAGGGCAGTATGCTTACGCTCTTGGAAGGCAGAGTATCTTCTTGCAGAGCAAATGGGCCGGCAGCTTACTGTCTGTTAGCAGACACTGCACTGGTCGTGCAGGGGTCATCTGGCCCCACCATGCTGGGGCTCAGGGAAATGGGGCAAGAAAATGTGGGAACTCAGGTGATTGCTGCTGCTGTGAACAGTCCAGCTTCTGCCAGCACCAAGTCTGTGGCAGCTTAACCCACATGCTGGCAAGTAGGATAAAATCCCCAGGGCTTGCAGGTGCTCCACACTCCCTATGTGGCCTCAGGGCAAAGCAACCCCTTGACTTCTGTCAGGGCCTCCTGCGTCCTTTCCCATTGGCCCTAATCACAGAGCACTTCAAGTTTATCAAGTAACGAATTTAGAAATGTAAAAATGTTATTTCCATCTGTCAACTGCTGTGTTATAGGCCATGGAAAATATCAGAATTTGCTGACACCTGGCAATCTGCAGGCAGAGGGCAGTCCAAAGACCCATATGAGATGTTTTAGTGCCACCTAGTGGCTCCTGTTAAGAAGGACGCTACCAGGCAGATGGCCAGTTGACCCGCAGTCCCTTCACCGCTGAGCAGAAGATGATGAGCAGGAAAAGGCCTATTGTGCAGTTTCAAGGACAGGAAGTACAAAATGGAGTGAGACCAAGTACATCGGTCAGGGTTTTCCAGAGAAGCAGAACTGGAGACTCAGAGATATAGTTTAAGGAGTTTATTTAAAGGAATTGGCTCATTTCACTGTGGGGATGGCAAGTTTGTGATCTGCAAGGCAGCCGCAAGCTGGAAGCCTGGGCCAGATTTCTATGCTGCAGTCTTGAAGCCGGATTCCTTCATTTTTTCTGGGAAATCTCAGTCTTTGCTTTTAAGGTCATCAATTGAGTGGGTGAGGCCCACTCACATCATTGAGGGGAATCTCATTTACTTAAAGGCCATCATCTGTAGATGTCAATCACTTCTACGAAACACCTTCATAGAACATCTAAGGCAAGTGTTCGAGTAAACAAACAGACGCCATAGTCTGGCCATGGTGACATATAAAATTGCAGTCAGCCCCTTTTCAGCACCTACACATATCTCCTTAACCACACTTAATTTCCAAATAACAATAACAAAATCATACTTGCACCTAAACTGATATAACCATTCTGGGTATAACCAGAAACACACTAATCCTTTCCTAGGAGAAGATGTAAAGTGTTTGGGTGATATTTCCTCTTCTCTTTGACATCCTGTATCTTTTTTTTTTTTTTTGAGATAGAGTCTCACTATGTCACCCTTGGTAGAGTGCTGTGGCATCACAGCTCACAGTGACCTCAAACTCTTGGGCTTAAGTGATTCTCTTGCTTCAGCCTCCTAAATACCTGGGAATACAGGCACCCAGCACAATGCCCAGCTATTTTTTTGTTGTAGTTGTCACTGTTGCTTAGCTGACCCTGGCTGGGGTTTGAACCTGCCAACCTCAGTGTATGTGGCTGATGCCATAACCACTGTGCTATGGGTGACATCCTGTATCTTAAATACTATGATATATGATACATCTTGTGTTTTACGAGGGAATGCCAGAGGAAAGAGACAAAGGTATTTGCTACACACACACACACACACACACACACACACACACACACACGATATATTTGTAACCAAATACAGAAGAAACACTAGTTACAATTATAGTCCTCATTTCTGTAAATGGCCATGTGGTTGTAGTTGATATTTATAACTACTTTCTTCCACTACCTATCCCATTTGTCCTCAGCAAGCATTTCAGCTAATTGAGGTTCTTTTTTTTTTTTCTCACCACATCACCCTTGTAGAGTGCTGTGGCATCACATCTCACAGCAACCTCAAATTCTTGGGCACAAGTGATTCTCTTGCCTCAGCCTCCCAAGCAGCTGGGACTACAGGTGCCTGCCACAACACCTGGCTAATATTTGTTGCAATTGTCATCGTTGGTTAGCTGGCCCAGGCTGGGCTCAAACTCGCCAACTTTGGTGTATGTGGCTGGTGCCATAACCACTGTGCTACGGGTGCTGAGCCAATAGTTGAGGTTTTTTATCTCGTGTGGTGACTCAAACCTTCATTCATGAAAGGACTAGGCCATCACTTGTCCTGCTCGTATTAGGCTTTTGCAGTTTTCCACTAACTTTAATCACAGGGCAGGGCATGATCATACTAAGAGATGACACGTTCTTCCTTACATCTGTTGTACAGTAGCAACCCAATTTCTCCTGGTACCCAGGGTCAGTCAGCCCAGCTCACACTGCTACTCTCTTCTTTGCCTATTGGCCCAGAGGCATGTGGAGCCCTATATAGCCAGGGACAGTCTACACTTCTGATTTGGTGGAATCACTGTCATGTCTCCTGACGGCATTCCTCTCTCAGGAACTAAGTCCTCTGGGCCAGAAGAACATAAGGTCACAGGAAGGGAAGGCAAGAGTATTAGTAGTGGAGCCTGATCCAGCAGCCGGCGCTGTGGTCTCAGTCAGGCTCCTCTGCAGCAGTGTGGCTGCTGTCTTATGGTGGCTGTGCTCACCTTGCCTTTGGCAACCAAGTGCTGGCACGTATTGCCTGCTGTCCATGACCCAACTACTCCCACTGCACTTAAGAATTCACAGCCAGCGGCAGCAGCTCCCACTGTAATTTCAGACCTACAAGGAAGAGCAAACACAGCAGCTCTTCAAGAATCCTGGGGCTCCCCTCACAAACTTCTTTCTCAGTCACAGTAAAAGGTGTGTCCTCTAGGCCCTCCCAGGTGGGTGAGCGGGTCTTGTGTGTTATATCTGCTCTAATATTCCCACCTCCCAAGCCTTTGTCTACCTTCCTCCACAGTGTACCAAGGCAGTTATGGCACTTCAACTTATTTAGTGTAGGCCACCTTCTGGTTCATGTTCCAGCCAATCAATCAACCAAACTGTTAGAGCCTTTTCTGACCCCTCAAGTCATAACACTAGGTCTTGAAACTCTTCCTAGTGGGTCTGCAAAAATAAATTCAGCCTGGTCCAACTTACTGTTCCTCCCACCTTATTCCATACCACAATGTCCATTTCCACACATAAGTTTTCTGGTTTCTGTCTGTATAAGCCAGAAACATCACTCAGTTCTTCTGTAGCACAATGTCGCTCCTAGAGGGTCAGACTTTGCTTCTTACCTTTTGGGGCCTACAGGGCCTTGGGTCTGGGGCCTAGGGCAGGTCCTGAGGAGACAGGCCAGGGTGGATGGAATGCAGCTCCCAGGGACAGCGGGTGACTTCCTTGAATGGGGGTGGAAAGGCTGCTTTTACTGGCAGAGAGGACTCAGCAGAATTCAGGGGGTCAGTGTCCCATTGTCATCAGGATCTGCCCATACATCCCCAGTCAAATTTTCAGGAGCCTGTTCCTTCCTGATCTCTCCCCTTCCTTTAACAGCAGAGGTTTCCTAAGAGGTTGGGAATTCAGTTTGTGTTGCAATTCAACCACTTGCAAGAACAGAGTCTGGATTTGGCTTTCAGAAACCTCAGCTCTGGCTCAGCGCTGATAGGTCAGTGGTTAGGGCGCCAGGGCTGGTGAGTTTGATTCCAGTTCGAACCACTGTGCTTGGGCACCAAGCCAATTTCCTACGTTCTTATAAATTCTCTGTTTGAAATAACTGTAAGGGGTGTTGTTGTTGTGATTGGATATTGACTGATACAAAGTATATATAATATTAATGGCAGTTGATATGTTTTTAAATCTATATACCCAAGAGGATTGATGTGGAAGCTAAAGCAATTGAGTTCAATAGGAAAACACATATACAAAAATTAACATGGGGGTGGCACCTGTGGCTCAGTGGGCAGGGCACTGGCCCCGTATACAAAGGGTGGTGGGTTCAAACCCAGCCCTGGCCAAACTGCAACAAAAAATAGCTGGGCGTTGTGGTGGGCGCCTGTAGTCCCAGCTACTCGGAAGGCTGAAGCAAGAGAATCGCCTAAGCCCAGGAGTTGGAGGTTGCTGTGAACTGTGATGCCACGGCACTCTACCGAGGACGACATACGGAGACTCTGTCCCCCCCCAAAAATAAATAAAATAACAGTTTTTGTAGCCTGAGCAAAAGCAAGACCCCTTCTCTACTAAAAAGAGGGAAAAAAAACAGAAAAAATCCTGACGTAAGAGGATCCATGGAGCCCAAGAGTTAGAGGGTGCTGTGAAATATATTACCACAGCACTCTACCCAGGGCAACATCTAAGACTCTGTCTCAAAAAAAAAAAACAGTTTTCTTTTTTTTTGAGACCGAGCCTAAGCTGTTGCCCTGGGTAGAGTGCCAAGGCATCACTGCTCACAGCAACCTCCAACTCCTGGGCTTAAGTGATTCTCTTCCCTCGGTCTCCCAAGTAGCTGGGACCACAGGCGCCCGCCACAGTGCCCGGTTATTTTTTGGCTATAGTTGTCATTGTTGTTTGGCAGACTTGGGCTGGATTCGAACCTGCCAGCTCTGGTGTATGTGGCTGGTGCCTTAGCTGCTTGAGCTACAAGCGCTGAGCCAATGGTTTTCTTATAAATAATATTGTATATGTAGTATTCACAATGGTATAAAACTATAAAAATTTTTTTTTGTTGCAGTTTTTAGCCAGGGCTGGGTTTGAACCCACCACCTCCGGCATATGGGGCCGGCTCTCCACTCCTCCACAGGCGCTGCCCAAAACTATAAAAATTTTAATAAGCCTTCTGAGAAACATGCAAAATTATATGAAGTGAATCTTTAGAGATATAATGAAGCGTATATAATACAAGCTATATGAATGAAGAAATAAAGCATGCCTGTGGTGATTTTTAATTTAATTTAATTTTATTATACGTTTTCTTTATTCCAGTATATCCAAAATATTATCACTTCAACACACGGCCCTAGGCATACTGCAAGTGTTGACAACCCACCTGCAGCTACCATATTGGACAGAGCGGCTAACACAAGCCTCTTCTAGAGCAATGGTGACAGCAGGTGTGACGAGGACAGAGGACCAAGAGGAGATGAGCCTCTCGCCATGTCAACCAAATCTTGACCCAAGCACGATTATACCTACCATGCTGCCAGTGGTAAGACGTCTGCCAGTGTTAGTACATTAGCAAGGAATGGTTGGGTAAACCACAGCATGGCCTTATCTGGGAATATATTGGTTAAAAAGAATTGAACCATACCCTACATGGAAATATCTCCAACACATAGCGTGGGTTTTTTTGAAAAGCAAAACTAGGTAGAGTATTTTAAAATTTGTATTTACAAATCCAAACGAGGTTTCCTTGTACTACATACACATTCACATGTTGTGTTAAGTAAATCTGTAGAATAAGGTATGGAGGGTTACACAGTCAAAATTACTTATCTATGTGGAGGAGGGTTCGATTGTAGGTGAAGGAGAACGTAACTTTTTAAAACCTGTCTGCACCTGTATTTTAAAACAGGTCTTTATAATCATTATGTAAGTTAAAAATCTGGTCAAGAGAATGAGAAGACAAACTAGACTGGAAGAAAATATTTGCAATATATCTGATAGAGAATTGCAATGCAAAACAACCCAATTAAAAAATAGGCAAAAGGTCTGAACAGACACAAAGATCTTCACCAAAGAAGATACACAGATGACAAATCATAATATGAAAAAATGCTCAACCTCATGTTATCAGGGCAGGCACATTTTTTTTTTTTTAAACAGAATCTCACTTTATGGCCCTTGGTAGAGTGCCGTGGCGTGACGGCTCACAGCAACCTCCAGCTCTTGGGCTTAGGTGATTCTCCTGCCCCAGCCTCCCGAGTAGCCTGTACAGGTGCCTGCCACAACGCCCAGCTATTTTGTTGTTGTTGTTGCAGTTTGGCTGGGCCAGGTTTGAATCTGCCACCCTCGGTATATGGGGCCGGTACCCTACCCACTCAGCCACAGGCGCTGCCCCAAGGGCAGGTAAATTAAAACACAGACTCAGCACCCATAGCACAGTGGTTATGATGCCAGCCACATACACTGAGGGTGGCAGATTCAAACTCGGTCCCAACCATCTTAGCAACAATGACAACTGCAGAAAAAAATAGCCAGGCATTGTGGTGGGCGCCTGTAGTCCCAGCTACTTGGGAGGCTGAGGCAAGAGAATTGCTTAAGCCCAAGAGTTTGACATTGCTGTGAGCTGTGATGCCACGTACTCTACTGTAGGTGACATAGTGAGACTCTGTCAAGAAAAGAAAAGAAAAGAAAAGAAAAGAAAAGAAAAGAAAAGAAAAGAAAAGAAACGAAACCTCAGCTCTGTGGCCAGAAGAGATAGTGTTTCTTCTCAGGGCAGACATAAATTTAATAGTCTGTCGTGTGGTAGGTGAGCTAGGAATCTGAAGCTCTGAGTTCATCCTTTCTTCCCCCCTATTTTGCATGAGCACAATTAAGAGCAACCAGCCAATTTCATGATGGTTATTAGCTTGACAAAAATGTTCTAATGTGTCAAATATATGGCAACCCAAACCTCGCTGCTCGTAAGTATTTGAGCAGAAGCATTCACTGGTGACATTCTGAGTATCTCTGTTGCTGTATCACACCAGGGACTACTGGTGCCCCTTTTACCACTGGGAATAGTCATCGGTGCCTTTCAATCTAACTGTATTAGAGTGAATTGAATTAGATTGAATTCCAGAAACCACAGAACCAATTTGAAAACTCATCTTTAAGATTCTGTTCCTCTAGGGTGGCGCCTATGGCTCAGTGGGTAGGGTGCCAGCCCCATATACCGAGGGTGACGGGTTCAAACCCAGCCCCGGCCAAACTGCAATAACAACAACAAAAAATAGCCAGGCGTTGTGGCAGGTGCCTGTAGTCCCAGCTACTCGGGAGCCTGAGGCAAGAGAATCACCTAAGTCCAGGAGTTGGAGGTTGCTGTGAGTTGTGATGTCACTGCACTCTACTGAGGGTGATAAAGTGAGACTCTGTCTCTAAAAAAAAAAGGATTCTGTTCCTCTAGTCAGTGGTTCTGAACCTCACGACCCACAGGAACTGTAGTAAAGGGCTGCGGCATTAGGAAGGTTGAGAACCACTGCTCTAGAATCACTCTCAGTGAAAACTCTGCATCAGTCAGTGTTTTCCAGAGAAGCAGATTTTATATACATGTCTTATTTATAGGAATATAAAAGGGAATTCTAGGGCGGTGCCTGTGGCCCCATATGCCGGAGGTGGTGGGTTCAAATCCAGCCCTGGCAAAAAAAAAAAAAAAAAAAAAAGGAAAGTCTAAGGAATTGGCTGACTGCTGTGGGGGCTAAATCTAAGTCTGAAATCCTTCAGACAGACTGGTGGGCTGGATACAGGTGGGAAGGGATCCTGCAGTCTAGATTGCAGGGCAAGTGGGCAGGTTAGGATTTCTGTGTTTCCCTCTGAGGCCAAATTCCTTCTTTTCTTTGGGAAAACAGTCTTTGACTTCAAGGCCTTTAATTGAATGGATGAGGCCCATTCACATTATCAAGGGTAATCCTTTTAATTGAAAGGCAATGATAGTAGATGTTAATCACACCTTAAAAAAACCTTCATAGCAGGCTGGCGCCTGTGGCTCAAAGGAGTAGGGCACCGGCCCCATATGCTGGAGGTGGCAGGTTCAAACCTAGCCCCGGCCAAAAAAAAAAAGAAACCAAAAAAATACCTGCCCCCCCAGTGGGTGAGTCTGGCTTCCTGTGCAGCAGGGAGTCTAACAGCAGCCAGGAGAAGCAGAGTCTGCAGGAACTTCAGCTCTTGGGAACTGCTGGGCCCCTGCTTTTTCAGCTGTTGCTGTGTTGGACACCTGCAGTGTTAAGCTGGAGTATTGGTTCCTAGCTTCCTGCCTATTAGTGGTAAATGTTTCAGCATCAGCAGCCTCAGAGGATCGGGGATGTCAGGGTAAAATTATTTTCCTTTATTCTTCCTGCACAAACAATAGAAACAGTTTCCTGTATTTACTAATCTCTAGGTAATCTTTTCACTTTTAATAATGCCCTCTGATATATTTGTAATCAATTTCCTATGTTTTTTTTTTTTTGAGACAAAGTCTCACTATGTCACCCTTTCACATACAAATTATATAACCTAGTAGTTCATACCCTCATTTTTTTTTCATGAGACCGAGCCTCAAGCTATCACCCTGGGTAGAGTGCACCGTCATCACAGCTCACAGCAACCTCAAACTCTTGGGCTTAAGCAATTCTCTTGCCTCAGCCTTCCAAGTAGTTGGGACGACAGGTGCCTGCCACAATGCCTGGCTATTTTTTATTGTAGTTGTCAATTGTTGTTCAGCTGGCCCGGGCAGGGTTCGAACCTGCCACTCCCAGTTACCAAGGGCGACAAACTGAGACTCTGTCTCAAAAAAAATAAATAATAAGAACACCAAACGATTATCAGAATGGCCAGAATCCAGATGCTGGCCAGGATGTGGAGCAGCAGGACTCTCATTCATGGCTGGTGGCAACGCAAAATGTCACCGCCAGTTTGGAAGACGGTTTGTCCGTTTCTTACAGAACTAAACACACTCTCACCATGTGATCCAGCAATCATATTCCTTGGTATTTACTCATAGGATTTGAAAATGTACGTCCACACAAAAAAACTGCATGTAGATGTTAATAGCAGCTTTACTCATAATTACCAAAACTTGGAAGCTACCTAGATGCTCTTTAGTAGGTAAATGAACAGTGTTACATCTTGACAATGGAATACAGGATGTCCCCAAATCACCTTTATTTACAAAATACTCATTATTCAATTTTACAAAATATTTATAAAATAATCTCTGTATGTTGACCATGTCTTTGTAGAATTTTTGTAATGAATATTTTATCAATAAAGGTAGGTTTAGCTACATTTTCCCTATGCATGGCAACTTTAAGGTTACCCTGTAATACTGTGTTCAAAAGGAATAAGTTGGCTGGGCACAGTGGCTCACGCCTATAATCCTAGCACTCTGGGAGGCTGAGGTGAGTGGATAGCTTGAGCTCATGAGTTCGAGACCAGCCTGAGCAAAATTGAGACTCTGTCTCTACTAAAAATAGAAAAACTGAGGCAAGAGGATCTCTTGAGCCCAAGAGTTGGAGGTTGCTGTGAGCTATGATGCCACAGCACTCTACCCAGGGCCATGGCCTGAGATTGTCTCAAAAAGAAAAAAAAAAAGGAATAAGCTATCAAGTCAGGAAAAGACAAGTAGGAACTTTTTTTTGGTTTGTTTTGAGACAGAGTCTCACTATGTCACCCTCGGAAGAGTGCCGTGGATCACAGCTCACAGAAAACTCAAACTCTAGGGCTCAAGCCAGTCTCTTGCCCACCACATTGCCCAGCTATTTTTTTTTTTTTTTTTTTGTATTTGTCATTGTTTAGCAGGCCCTGGCTGGGTTTGAACCCACCAGCCCTGGTACATGTGGCCGGTGCCCTAACCTCAGAGCTACGGGTGCTGAGGCAGGAACTTTATTTTTTCATTCTTTTTAAATTTCAGATTAAGATGAGGGTACAGGCTCAGTGCCTGTAGTTCAAGCAGCTAAGGCTCCAACCACATACGCTAGAGCTGGCAGGTTCAAATCCAGCCCGGGGCCTGCCAAACAACATTGACAACCTCAACCAAAAAGTAGCCAGGCATGGTGGTGGGCGCCTGTAGTCCCAGCTACTTGGGAAACTGAGGCAAGAGAACTACTTCAGCCCAGGAGTTGGAGTTGGCCGTGAGCTGTGATGCCACTGCACTCTACCCAGGGTGACAGCTTGAGGCTCTGTCTCATGAAAAAAAAATGAGGGTATGAACTACTAGCTTATATAATTTGCACATGAAAGGTAAAAGTCAAGTGTTGTACCTGTGTCCTACACCCAGGAGTGTACCATATATCCATGCATTGTACCCATTGGGTGGGACGCTACTGAACCCCCTCTCTCCCTCTCTTCTTCCTTTTTTTTTTTTGAGACAGAGTTTTTGAGCTCATGAGTTCGAGACCAGCAGTTCGAGACCAGCCTGAGCAAAATTGAGACTCTGTCACCCCCTGGTTGAGTGCCATGGCATCATAGCCCACAGCAACCTCACACTCTTGGGTTCAAGCTATTCTCTTGCTTCAGCCTCCCAAGTAGCTGGGACTAACAGCACCTGCCACAATGCCTGGCTGTTTTATAGAGATGGGGGTTTCACTGTAGCTCAGGCTGGTCTTGAACTCATGATGAGGTCAGGCGTTCTGCCTGCCTCAGCCTCCCAGAGTGCTAGGATTACAGGCATGAGCCACTGAGCCCGGCCAACCTCTCCTCTTTTTTTTTTTTTTTTTTTTGAGACAGAGTCTTACTATATCACCCTTGGTAGAGTGCTTTGGCATTACAGCTCACAGCAACCTCCAGCTCTTGGGCTTAAACAATTCTCTTGCCTCAGCCTCCCGAGTAGCTGGGACTACAGGCGCCTACCACAATGCCTGGCTATTTTTTGTTGCAGTTTGGCTGGGGCCAGGTTTGAACCTGCCACCCTTAGTATGTGGGGCCTGTGCCCTACTCATTGAGCCACAGGTGCTGCCCAACCTCTCCTCTTCTTGAATTTGAGATTTTTCTCATGTGGGTCTGTGATTGTTAATCTCCTAGTTTTAAATAGGTATTGAGATGTGATGTTCATTTTTCCTATCTTGAGATACTTTTCAGAATGTTCTCTAAATCCATCCCGGCTGTTACAAAGTATGCAAAATTTCCATCTTTAGAGATGACTAGTACTCCATGGTATATGTATGCCAGTTTATATTAATCCATTCATGTGCTGATGGGCACTTGGGTTTTTTCCACATTTTTGCAATTGTGAACTGAGCAGCTATGAGCATTCTAGTGTAAATTTCCCTGTGGTAAAATGGTTTTTGTTTGGGTAAATGCCTAGTAGTGGAATTGCAGGATCAAATGGTAGGTCTATTTATAATTCCTTTTTCTTTTTTTTGAGACAGAGCCTCAAGTTGTTGCCCTGGGTAGAGTGCCGTGGCATCACAGCTCACAGCAACCTCCAACTCCTGGGCTTAAGTGATTCTCTTGCCTTTGCCTCCCAAGTAGTTGGGACTACAGGCGCCTGCCACAACGCCCGGCTATTTTTTGGTTGCAGCCGTTATTGTTTGGGCCCAGGCTGGATTCAAACCCCCAGCTCAGGTGTATGTGGCTGGTGCCTTCGCCGCTTGTGCCACAGGTACTGAGCCTATTTTTTACTCTTTAAGGAATCAACGTGGAGGAACTTTAAATGCATGTTATTAATACCAAGCATATTATTTCTTTCACAGAAGCCAGTCTGAGAAGGCTACATAGTCTATGATTCCAGTTACTACTATTATTATTTTTTGAGACAGTCTCACTATGTCACCCTCAGTAGAGTGGCATAGTGTCACAGCTCACAGCAACTTCAAACTCTGTCTCTAAAAAATAAACATATTGATCAATCTTTCAAATATTATAGGGACTAAAATGTTAAGTGTTTACTTTTATTCTCTTCAGAAATCATAATTATGTGTTCTTTAGCCAATACATTAGCCATAAAAGTAAAAATTTAGAAATGCCAGTGCTTTTACATGTTTATTGAGAAAATCTTATGAAATATCTGAGTATTATATTCAACTATACTAGATATTTATGAAACAATGACAGAATCTCACTTTATTGTCCTTGGTAGAGTGCTGTGGCATCACAGCTCACAGCAACCTCCAATTCCTGGGCTTAGGTGATTCTCTTGCCTCAGCCTATTGAGTAGCTGGGAATACAGGCGCCCGCCATAACGCCCTGGTATTTTTTTGTTGCAGTTTGGCCAGGGCTGGGTTTGAACCCGCCACCCTCGGTATATGGGGCCGGCGCCCTACCCATTGAGCCACAGAAAATATTTTTTAAAAGTTCTGGTGCAGCTGGGAGCGGTGGCTCACACCTGTAATCCCAGCACTGTGGGAGGCTGAGGAGGGAGAATTGCTTGAGCTCAGGAGTTTGAGACCTGCCTGAGCAAGTGAGTCCTCGACTTATGACAAAAATGGAAAAACCCACCTGGTTAGGGCGGCACCTATGGCTCAAAGGAGTAGGGCGCCTGCCCCATATACTGGAGGTGGCGGGTCAAACCTGGCCCCGCCAAAAAAAAAACAAAACTGCAAAAAAGAAAGAAAAACTCACCCGGGACTGGCAAGTGCCTGTAATCCCAGCGGCTTCCGGAGGCTGAGCCAGCCGGAGGCCCACAGCCCGAGTCTGAGGTTGCAGTTAGCTATGACACCACTGCACTCTGCTCAGGGGCATAGGGTGGGACTATGTCTCAACAACAACAAAGTTCAGGTGTTCTTATACATTGCACTTTTATTTTCTTCTTTTTAAAAAATTTCCAGCTCGGCACCTGGCCTTTGTGGCAGGCACCTGTAGTGCCAGCTATTTGGGAGGCTGAGACAAAAGAATCTCTTAAGCCCAAGACTTTGAGGTTGCTGTGGGCTGTGACCCATGGCACTCTACCAAGGGCAACATAGTGAGACTCTGTCTCAAAATAAATAAATAAATAAAATAAAATTTTCCATACATTGGGCTGGGCATGGTGGCTCACGCCTGCAATCCTAGCACTCTGGGAGGCTGAGGCAGGTGGATTGCCTAAGTTTAGAGATTTGAGACCAGCTTGAGCCAGAGTGCGACCACATCTCTAAAAATAGCCAGGCACTGTGGTGGGTGCCTACATTCCCAGCTACTTGGGAGGCTGACACAAGAGGATCACTTCAGCCCAAGAGTTTGAGGTTGCTGTGAACTGTGACCCCATAGTACTCTACCCAGGGTAACAAAGTGAGACTCTGTCTCAAAAATTTTTTTTTGCCTTATAGATTTAGGATGTACAAGTATTTTTTTTGTTATATGGATGTATTTTATAGTGGTGAAATTAGACTTTTATACTGAGTACTTTCTTTGGACATCGGTATCTCTGACCTTAAAGAAGTTAGCGTATCTGCAACTCTTTAACTTGGGGTCCACCTCTTAAGCAAGCCATAAAATCTTATTTTTAGTTAATAAAAGGACAGGTTATTCCTCCCCCTCTCTTTGCAGGTTTCTGTACAAGCCATCAGGGGATAACTGGATAGCTGGAACTAATTATTTTGAAAACTTCTAGCTTACTATCTCTTATTTATTTTTTTTGAGATAGTCTCAAGCTGTCGCCCTAGGTAGAGTGCTGTGGCGTCATAGGTCACAGCAACCTTCAACTCTTGGGCTCAAGCGATCTGCTTGCCTCAGTTTTTCCATTTTTAATAGAGTTGAGGGTCTCCCTTTAGCTCAGGTTAGTCTAGAACTGGTGAGCACAAGCAGTCCAGTCACCTAGGCCTCCCAGAGTGCTAGGATTACAGGCATCTGGCCTCACATTCTTGTAATTCTTCCCCATGATGCACAGTGCAAGCCCCTTCAGCAGCCTCATTTAAAATTTTCTGTACTTTCACTCCCCTTGTTACCAGATGAAGAGGATCTGGCCGCCTGTCACTGTCAGCCAATATGCAGAGACAGGGATAGGTCAAACTTTGTCAGAAGGTGCGAATTCTGGAGAACAGTGAGAGTAGCCTAAGACTGTTTTGTTCCACCATTTCTTTCTTTCTTTTTTTGGAGACAGAGTTTCACTTTGTTGTCCCTGGTAGAGTGCCATGTATCACATCTCACAGCAACCTCAGATTCCTAGGCTCAAGTGATTCTCTTGCCTCAGCTGCTCCTACAGGCGCCCACTACAAAGTTCACCTATTTTTGGAGGGGGTGGGTGGTGGTGGGTCTCGCTCTTGCACAGGCTGGTCTCCAACCTGTGAGCTCAGTCAATCAACCCACCTTGCCCTCTCAGAGTGACTGGATTACAGAAGTGAGCCACCTTCCCACCCCCTCATGTCCTTCCATTTCTAACATTGCAGTTTTATACATTGGAGTTCAAAGTGAAGACCTTATTTACCCTTAGCTTAACCAGTAATCGGCAGAACCCATGACTCAAAAACAATTAAGAAGACTCTCATTTAAGGCCAGTGTGGTGGCTTACGCTTGTTAATCTTAGCATCTTGGGAGGCAGAGGCGGGTGGATTGTCTGAGCAAGAGTGATACCCTGTCTCTAAAAATTAGATGATCGTTGTGGCAGGTGCCTGTAGTCCCTATGACATGGGAGGCTGAGACAAGAGGATCTCTTCAGCCCAAGAGTTTGAGGTTGCTGTGAGCTGTGACGCCAGAGCACTCTACCCAGGGCAACCAAGTGAGACTCTGTTCCAAAAGAGAAAAAAAATTCTAATTTAAAAGTTAATCTCCTAAATCAATCCACCTATACTACTCAAGATAGGCATCTTCAGGGTGGGAAGTAAATTTACAAGACAGTAAGAATGGGAGACAAGGAGCGAAGGTCAGACAGGCCCTAAACCCACACGTCTGCCCTCCCTTGATGGACTCCCATTTTACTCTAGGTGCTTTCGTCCGACTCAATACTCCACTGTTTCCCATCCTACCTAACTTCACCATTAGCAGCCCTCCCCCTCCTCAGTCGTTAACCTCTTTGGAGAAAGTCCCCCGCTCCCTGGTCTGGGGGAATCTTCCATCTGAGGACTGGCCCTCTCCGGGGTGTTTGATGATTTTGCTTCTTTCTCCTCTGCGGCTCCGGCTGCAGGCTCTTTCAGTTTACGGCCTTCCCGCTACGGGACTCAGGTTTCTCATTTCTAACACCGTCTTTCCTTCCCCGCAGCTTGGTTTTTAGCACGTCCAAGTCGGCTCCACCTGTGAAACGTCCAGACTTCCGCCCGCGGCTGCCGACCCCTCCTCCTCCCCTCGGCCGCCCGCAGCCGCTGCCCGGCCCGGGCCCCGGAGCACGCCCGCCCCCCTCAGGTCTCCGGCCGCGCCGCAGCCTCCCGCGCCGCCCCGACCCGCGCCCGGCGTCCCCACTAGTCCGGGGAAGACACACCCCCGTCGCGACGGCACTGATTCAGGGTCGAGAAGTGTGCGTGGCATTTTTTCACTCTCTCGTTTTTCTTTTTTTCTGAGACAGAGCCTCAAGCAGTCACCCTGGGTAGAGAGCTGTAGCACCACAGCTCACAGCAACCTCAAACTCTGGGGCTCAGGCGAGTCTCTTGCCTCCGCCTCCCAAGTAGCTGGGGCTACATCGGCTATGTTTTGGCTGTAGTTGTCATCGTTGTTTGGCACTCCCGGGCTGAATTCGAACCCACCAGCTCTGGCGTATGTGGCTGGCGCCTTATCCGCTTGAGCTACAGGCGCCGAGCCCTCTCTTGTTTTTCTGACCGTTCACACTTCAACCAGCGCTCACTTCCTCCACCACCATGAGGCTGAGCCCAGCCCCGGGCACTGGTCTGCTCGCCGCACCAGCAAGCCGAGGAGGCGCAGGCGCCCGACCGGCGGGCCAGGACGCCACTGGCCCGGCAGCCGCGGGGGCGGGGCGTGACGGGCGGGGCGGGGCGTGGGCGTGGCGGTGCCGGGCGTGGCGTGGCGTGACGGCTGGGGCGTGGCGTGGGCGGGGCGGTGCCGGGCGTCCGCAGCGCGCGTAGTGCGCGCCTGAGCGGAACAGTCCCGGTAGGTGTGGTCTGCGCGCCGCCACCGCCCTCTTCGGAGGCGCGGGCCCGGCGGAAGCCATGTTTGTAGCGCGCAGCATCGCGGCAGACCATAAAGATCTCATCCATGATGTCTCTTTCGACTTCCACGGGAGGCGAATGGCGACATGCTCCAGCGACCAGAGCGTTAAGGTGTGCTTGGCCCTGCGGGCAGGGGCCGAGCCTAGGAGGAAGGAGAGTGGGTGGGCGGCGCGGGGAAGGAGGACTTGTCCTGATTTTAGTGCATGCTGCCGGCACAAGACCTGGAGCTCGGGGGGTGGCGGGCAAGCCCCACTGGCCATCCACGGACGCGGCTAGAGCGCTCCCCGCCGGCCTATTGTGGGGTCACTGCGCCCGCAGGGGGCTGCGCTCCAGTGCGCCTGCGCGTGGCCGCGTCCTGCCCAGGCGGGCGCGCTCTTGGCCTGGACGCTGGGCGCACGCGGCTGGCCGTGTCCCCGAGTCGAGTGGCGGCCCGCCTGGCGCCTGCGCACGGGGGCTGGGACCTTACCTAGCACCTCGCTGCTGGCGAAGGGGCGTGGGGGGCTGGGTTGTCCCTAGGCGGGCGTGTCGCAAGTTGATTGCTTCTGTGCTGCTTTTTCAGCTGGGGAGTTTTATTCGGTTGAGATGAACTTGTTTTGTTTTGCAAAGAAAGAAAGGTACAGACCATTTAGGTCTAGTGGTTACTTGCTCTCTGGGAATTGTAGTGTTTTTTTCCTTAAAGTTCTGTGAATGTCTGTAGACTGTTGTGACAAGAAGAATTGCTAATACGGGATTTAGGAGACTCACAGATATGTTACCGGGTAAACGATAATAGAATTGAAGACGCTGGATTTTTTGAATTCTCGACAACTTTGCTGCAATTGGAAATCTAAAAGATACTTTTAACTTTTTCACGTTCGAGACCACCGTGATTTCTCAAAGATAAAGGTTTTATGACATTAAGTTATCCGTTGAATAACCACAGCATTAACGATTCCTAAATGGATTAATATCAGTTTTTAAAAAATATTTTGTGGTTAAAATTGTTTTGCAATGTTCAGTTCGGTGGCCTGAAGCACAGCGTTCACGTGGTTGAGCAGCTGTCACCACTATCCATCTCCTAAGCCTAACTTCTGCCACCAGCTCCTTACACCGCCACCCTAGCCCCAGGTGAACCGCTGCTCTACTTTCTATGAATTTGCATATTTTAGGTATTTCGTATAAATGGAATCATAAAATATTTGTCCCTTTGTGTTTGGTTTATTTCATTTAGTAAACTCTTAAGACCACTCATTGTGGCATGTATCAGAATGTCACTTTTTTAAGGCTGGATAATGTATGTAGTTACCATATTTTGCTTATCCTTTTATCCATTTATAATAGCATAGTAATATAAGGATGCTGCTATAGACATCAGTGTACAAATATTTGTTCAAGTCTTTGCTTTTCTATTTTGGGGAAATATTTCTCAGGTATAATTGTTTTAAATTGGCTGGTATGAATGGTCTAGATATGTTGATGTAATATATATCAAATGATATAGCTTGAGATCAGTTTTACTGATTTGTAAAGAGGCTGCAAGGGAAGGTTTTTTTTTCCCCCCAGAAAAGAGTTTTTAGCGGAAAATGATAATAAATTATGGTTGTTTCTATTTTATTAGTATTTAATCTGTTTGTTGTTGTGTGGCTTTATGTCTTTTTTTTTTTTTTTTTTGAGACAGAGACTCAATTTGTCACCTTAATAGAGTGCTATGGCATTATAGCTCACAGCAACCTCAAACTCTTGGGCTCAAGTGATTCTCTTGCTTCAGCCTCCCAAGTAGCTGAGACTACAGGCACCCACCACAATGCCCAGCTATTTTTAGGGATGGGGATAGGGGAGTCCCCCTTGTTCAGGCTGGTCTAAAACTCCTGATATAGGCCATCTACCCGCCTCAGCCTTCCAGAGTGCTAGGACTACAGAGCCACCACATCTGGCCAGAATGAAATGTTTAGTTCCTAAGCACAGAAGACTGTGGTGTGCCTTAGGGATAAAATATTTGTGTTAGAGAAATTACCCTCAGGCTTGTCTTACAGTATTGTTGGCTTGAGTTCAATGTAATTGAATAAATGATATATGTTAAATAGGTTATCTTTTGACAGAATCATGCATAAAAAAAGGTCATACTGGTTGACAAAACTGTTAGGCCAGAGGCTGACAGGAACCTAACCTTGTATTTTTCCTAGGAGCAGTGTTTCAATAGTTGAGGTAACTTCATAGAATATAACTTGAATAATGAGACTTTGCTATAACTGTTTCTATATGTTGTCTCTATTACCTGTTGGAGTGACACTTCTGGATCCCTCAGTGGTAGGCCCAGTAGCTGACACATTTAAGGTTCTCAAATATTTTATTGAAAGAATCAGTGTTCACTTGGTGGTTATATTCTTTTGCCAATATTATGTTCACTTTTTGCCCATACACTGATTCACTCTTACAGTTTTTTTGTATTAATTTGTAGGAGTTCTTTGTATAAAATACCTGTCTTTTATTTTCTTCCAGGTGTGGGATAAAAGTGAAAGCGGGGATTGGCATTGTACTGCTAGCTGGAAGGTTAGTATTTCACAGTGATTAAAAAATAGAAATATTGGCTCTGCGTCTGTAGCTCAAGTGGCTAAGGTGCCAGGCACATACACCAGCCTGGGCCTTCCAAACAACAATGACAACTACAGCCAAAAAATAGCTGGGCGTTGTGGCGGGCACCTGTAGTCCCAGCTACTTGGAAGGTTGAGGCAAGAGAATCGCTTAAGCCCAGGTGTTAGAGGTTGCTGTGATGCCACGGCACTCTACCCAGGGCGACAGCTTTGAGGCTCTGTCTCAAAAAAAAAAAAAAAGGAAGAAATATTTACTATTTATTTGATAGTATCAATGATTTACTTTTCAGCTTTGAGAAAATTATAAAATTTATATGGTAGTTCTTTTCTTGGAGGATATTTTACATTTTTTATTACTATTAAAGTGATGGAAATACATTTCAGAGATTTTGAGAGTAAGAAAATCTGTAATTTGGCTCAGTGCCCATAGCACAGTCATTGCGGTGCTAGCCACATACACCGAGGCTGGCAGGTTCGAACCTGGCCCAGGCCAGGTCAACAACAATGACAATTGCGACAAAAAATTGCCAGGCAATATGGCAGGTACCTGTAGTCCCAGCTACTTGGGAGGCTGAGGTGAGAGAATCGCTTAAGCCAAGAGTTAGAGGTTGCTGTGAGCTGTGACGCCACAGAACTCTACCAAGGGCAACAAAGTGAGATTCTGTCTCCAAAAAAAAAAGAAAGAAAATCTGTAATTCTATAACATTTTGGCATAACTACCTTAGCATTTGTGCATATTTCCTTTCCCTTTATTTATTTATTTATTTTTTTATGACAGTCTTGCTCTGTCTCTGCTACTAGAGTACACTGGCATCATCACAACTCACTCTAAACTCAAACTCCTGTCTTAGCCTCCCGAGTAGCTGGGAATACAGGCTCCCACCACAGTGCCCGGCTCCTTTTTGGTTGAAGTAGTCATTGTTCTTTAGCAGGCTCAGCAGGGCTCAAACCCACCAGCTTCAGTGTATGTGGCTGGCGCCCTTACTCACCAAGCTATAGGTGCTGAACTGGTTTCCAAAGTGTCTGTGTCAAGTAGCCATTTTAGTGGTCGTGAAGTGACCACAAAATTAATTGGAATTTGATTTGTGTTTCCTTAATAATTAATAGTGATAATTCTTTTATGTGCTTATTTGCTGTTTTTGGTGAAGATCTATCCAAATTTTTTGCCTTTTTTTTTGAGAGTCTCACTGTGTCTGCCTTGGTGGAGTGCTGTGGCGTTACAGCTCACAGCAACCTCCAACTCATGGGCTTAAGCTATTCTCTTGCCTCAGCCTCCCAAGTAGCTGGGACTACTGGCGCCTGCCACAATGTCTGGTTATTTTTTGTTGCAGCTGTTACTATTGTCTAGTTAGCCTGGGGCCAGGTTAAAACCCACCACCCTCGGGCGCTGAGCCTAAGATACAATTTTGTTTTTTGAGATAGCGCCTCAAGCTGTCACCCTGGGTGGAGTGCTGTGGCATTACAGCTCACAGCAACCTCTAACTCCTGGGCTCAAGCTATTCTCCTGCCTCCACCTCCCAAGTAGCTGGGACTATAGGCGCCCGCCACAATGCCTGGCTTTTTTTGGTTGCAGCCGTCACTGTTTGGCGGCCTGGGCTGGATTCGAACCCGCCAGCTCAGGTGTATGTGGCTGGCGGCTTAGCTGCTTGAGCCACAGGCGCCGAGCTGATACAATTATTTTTAAAATAAACAGTTAAGAGGCATTTATTTCACTCACAGTGGTTATGGTGCTAGGCACATACACCAAGGTTGGTGGGTTTGTTTTTTGGCCTGGGCCAGCTAAAACAGCAATGACAACTGCAACAAAAAATAACTGGGCATTGTGGCGGACACCTGTTGTACCAGCGACTTGGGAGGCTAAGGCCAGAGAAGGGCTTAAGCACAGGTGTTTGAGGTTGCTGTGAACTGTGACGCCAGGGCACTCTACCAAGGGCGACATAGTGAGACTATTTCAGAAAAAGAAAAAAAATTCTGAAAACTTGTCATTATATGTTATATTGATCATCTTTCTTTTTGTTAAAACTATCTGTACTAGTTTTCTCAAGTAAAATCTGTATGTGTCAAATATGTATGTATTCAGGTTTTCTTTTCTTTTTTTGGAGACAGTCTTACTCTGTTACCCAGGTTAGAGTGCCATGGCCTCAATCTAGCTCATAGCAGCCTCAAACTCCTGGGCTTAAATGACCCTCCTGCCTCAGTCTTGGAGGTAACTTGGAGTATAAGTACCTGCCACTATGCCCAGCTAATTTTTCTATTTTTTCTATTTTTGGTAGAGATGGGGTCTCAGGCTGCTCTGGAATGTTCAAGCGATCCTCCCACTGTGGCCTCCTACAATGAATGCTAAGGTTACAGGGGTGAGCCATCATCCCTTGCCTCAGTTTTTTTTAAAGGAAAAGAAAAGCCCCAGGATATTGAATATCTGTTGGGCATGTGTTTATTTGGTTTCCACTTTTTGCCTTCACAAAATTAAGGAGGCTTAAAATTTAATAACAATAACAGTGTTTAAGATAAGGACTAGACACAAAAACCTCGTAAAGAATGAACGAAGATAAATACAGTTGGAAAAGAAATCAGATGATGGCTGCAATGAAATATTGAGCGATAATAATAATAATGCAAAAAAAGTAACATTCACATGTCAGATAAAAGTATGTCTATCGTAGAATGCTTTGACTCTGAGGTTTAGTATGGAGTCATCAGTTAACTTTTCCAAAGTCTCAAAAAATAGAGAATATTTTTATAAATAGAAGATAATTTCAAAAAACAGATTATGCCGAATCTTATAGACAGTAGAAAAAGAAAAAATACTTCAAAATCATTCTACTTTATCTGCATATATCTGATATTAAAATTGGAAAAAATATATTATTATAAAGGGGAATTACAAACATAGTTCACTTGTAAATGAGGATGCAATATCCTAAACAACATAGAACAGACAGAGAAGGAGGGACAGGTGAGGGAAAGAAAAAAAAGAAAAGAAAATAGTGGCTGATTCTCACATAAATTGGATTGAATTTTGACCAAAGTACATTATTAATCTTTTTTTTTTTTTTTTTTTGTAGAGACAGAGTCTTACTTTATCACCCTCAGTAGAGTGCTGTGGCATCACAGCTCATAGCAACCTCCAACTCCTGGGCTTAGGCGATTCTCTTGCCTCAGCCTCCCGAGTAGCTGGACATAGGTGCCCGCCATAACGCCTGGCTATTTTTTTGTTGCAGTTTGACCCGGGCCGGGTTTGAACCTGCCACCCTCGGTATATGGGACTGGTGTCCTACTCACTGAGCCACAGGCCGCCCTGAACAATAATTTTTAATTCTACTTGTTAATATGCTGTTGTTTATTCTTTTTGTCCTGCAGACACACAGTGGATCTGTATGGCGTGTGACATGGGCCCATCCTGAATTTGGACAGGTTTTGGCTTCCTGTTCTTTTGACCGAACAGCTGCTGTTTGGGAAGAAATAGTAGGAGAATCCAATGATAAACTTCGAGGCCAGAGTCACTGGGTGAGATATTTGTTAGCATTCGGGGGTTAGGGGAAGTTAGCAGTCTGAGGTATTCCTCAGACTGGTGACATGTGTCTGCTCTTCCCTGCATTTGCCAGTTTCACTTTTCTTTCTTTCATGCTTTTTTCTTATTTGTTTAATTCTGTCTTAAACCTGAAGTGGTACAAAGGAGCACCCATGGCATCAATTAATTATAACTTTCACAGTGAATCCAGAATATATCCTCTGTGTATAATTTCATTTATTAATATATTTTATATCATTATCGGTATATGATTTAGAGCACCCTCTAATGTTCTTTAAAACTATTTTTTCTGTATTGTGGTTACTTTTGTTATCTTACAAAATAGCTCCGCTTTATCTAGGTCTACCGCTGCCCTGATTAGATGTTTGGATTTGGGTAAGAACATAATCTATGTGCTGCTCAAGTCCCTTTTCTATAAATCGAGAGACTTGAACTGGAATATTATATATATATGTATGTATTTATGTTTGAGACAGAATCTTATTATGTCGCCCTCAGTAGAGTGCTATGGCATCCCAGCTCACAGCAACCTCTAACTCTTGGGCTTAAGCAATTCTCTTGCCTCAGCCTCCTAAGTAGCTGGGACTATAGGCGCCTGCCACAATGCCCGGCTATTTTTTTGTTGCAGTTGATTAACTGGCCCAGGCCTGGTTTGAATCTGCCACCATCGGTGTATTTGGCTAGTGCTGTAACCACTGTGCAATAGACACTGAGCCAGAACTGGATTATCTATGAGACCTTTCCACTGTTTTCATTTTAAGATTTTGTCATCTACAGACTTTTACTTCCTGTATGATGATGATGATTGTTATTTTTTAATTTTTTTTTTTTTTTAGAGACAGAGTCTCACTTTGTCACCCTTGGTAGCGTGCCGAAGCATCACAGGTCAAAGCAATCTCCAGCTCTTGGACTTAGGTGATTCTCTTGCCTCAGTCTCCTGAGGAGCTGGGACTACAGGCGCCCACCACGACGCCCGGTTATTTTTTGTTGCAGTTGTCATTGTTGTTTAGCTGGCTTGGGCCTTAGGGATTTGACCCCGCCACCCTTGGTGCATGTGGCTGGCGCTGTAACTATTGTGCTATGGGTGCCCAGCCTGTAGAAGTTCTTTTTATATTGTGAATATTAATCCCTTACCAGATTACAGGTTTAATATCCCTTATCTGAAATGTTGGCACCAGAAGTGTTTTGGATTTTTTTTTTTTTTTATTTTGGAATATTTGCATTGTGTACTTATGGTTGAGCATCCCAAATTCAAAAGTTCAAAATTCAGAATGCTGCAATGAGCCATTGCCTTTGAATGCCACTTTTTGGTGCTCAAAAGGTTTTGGATTTTGGAGTATTTCAGATTTCAGACTTTTGCATTTGGGATGCTTAACCTGTATATGATGTGCAAGTATTTCCTTCTATTCTGTGGTTTACCTTTCTATTTTTAGTGATCTTATTATTCTGGGGGGTCTTAGTCTGTCTCCTGCACTAGAGTGCACTGGCATCATCATAGCATCACAGCAATCTCAAAACTCCTGGGCTCAGTTGATCCTCCTGAGCTCAATCGATCCTCCTACCTCAGCTTCCCGAGTGGCTGGACTACAGGCACCCACCATCACATTTTCTATTTTTCTACAGAGACAGGGTTTCACTCTTGCTCAGGCTGGTCTTGAACTTCTGAGCTCAGGTGATCATCCCACCTTGGCCTCCCAGAGTGCTGAGATTACCGGTATGAGCCACTGTGCCTGGCCCAATTTTTCCTTTTGTTTCCCTTGCTTTGGTGTCATATCTGAGAAACCATTGCCAAATCCACTGTCATGAAGACGTTTCCCAGTGTTTTTCTTCTAAGAGGTTTATAGTTGTAGGTCTTTGATCCATTTTCAACTAGTTTTTGTATGTGGTATAAGGTAAATTCATGCTTCGCATGTAGATATCCAGTTTTTCCAGCACTATTTATTGAAAAGACTGACCTTCCCCCATTGAATGGTCTTGACACCCTTGCTGAAAGTCAGGGAGTGGACATATATAGAAGATTTATTTCTGGGCACTATTCTATTCCACTGGACTAGGCATCTCTGATGTAGATAGCACACTGTTTTATTTATTTTTTATTTTGTATTTTTTTGAGACAGAGTCTCGCTTTGTTGCCCTGGGTAGAGTGCCGTGGCGTCAATAGCTCACAACAACCTGAAACTCTTGGGCTGAAGCAATTCTCTTGCCTCAGCCTCCGAAGTAGCTGGGACTACAGGCGCCTGCCATAACATCTGGCTATTTATTTGTTATAGTCGTCATTGTTGTTTGGCAGGCTTGGGCTTGGTTCAAATCCGCCAGCTCCAGTGTATGTGGCCGGCACCCTAGCTGCTGAGTTACAGGCGCCGTGCCAGCATACTGTTCTAATTACAGTAGCTTTTGTAGTTTGAATGGTGTCCACACTGTTCAACAACTTTCTTATAGAGGGAGGAGTTGGTCTGATTGCCTTTGCGCTTAGTGTCTTCCTACGCAAACAACTGCTTATGGACAAGAGACAAGGGAAATTTATATAATTAAAAGATTTTTCTGGCATTTAGTCTGAGGTGTATCTGTTTGATATACTGTGTGGGTTGGGCTTAGGAGTGGTGACATACAAAGGATTTTTTATGTAACTTCAAGGTATTTATTTGTATTTAGTTAAATTGACTGTCAGTGCATTTATTTTCTCAGCATTTGAGTTATTATTCAGTAGTGTTAGTAGAAGTTTGCTAAGGTACTATCTCTGAAGTTTACATGATATTATTCTCTTACTATTGAGATTTCTATTGACATTGAAACTCCTTAAGTGTTTTGGTAAACATAGACAGTAAACTATTGATTTCTACTTTTTTTGGGCAGTTTTTGGCCAGGGCCCAGTTTGAACCTGCCACCTCCAGTATATGGGGCCAGTGCCCTACTCCTTTGAGCCATAGGCGCCACCCTGATTTCTACATATTAGTGTTTTCAGTCAAGTACTGTCTTATTTAGGTGAATGAAAAGAACTTTTATTTTATTTATTTATTTATTTATTTGAGACAGAGTCTCACTATGTTGCCCTCAGTAGAGTGCCACCACGTCACAGCTCACAGCTTTCCTTTCACTCTCAACTCTTGGGCTTAAGTAATTCTCTTGCCTCAGCCTCTCAAGTAGCTGGGACCACAGGCGCCCTGCTATTTTTTTTTTTTTTTTTTTTTTGTAGTTATCATTGTTGTTCGGTGGCCCGGGCTGGATTTGAATCTGCCAACTCTGGTGTATGTGGCTGGCACCTTAGCCGCGTGAACTGCAAGTGCCTAGCCCTTTAGTCTCTGTTAAACATTGTCACTTAAAGAGAATGTGGTGGTCTAAGTAGGATTAACTGACATTTATGCTTGAGAAGAAAGATAGCATGCTTTCCTTTTACTCTTAAACAATCTTAATTCAAGTTACTGCTTGTAGCATTTTTGGCATGACAAAACTACCTATATGAAAAGTCTAACATGTTCTGGGCTTTTGTGACTAGTCTGCTTCAGAGAGCTGACTTATATATGTAGTTAGGCTTTCTAAGGCAGACTTTCTTTTGCCTTAAAGGAAATAATTAATTGTAGCTCACTAATTTGTTAGTGATTGCTAACTAATATTTTGCCATGTGCTTTGTAGGAAACTGAGGCCTAGACAGATTTCAAATAACTTATTCAAGGTTATATACGTAGTAAATGACAGAGGAGTATCTGTGATTCTAGAGCCTGTGTTCTTTCTGTTCTATCAGTGCTTTCTTTTTGTATATAATTTAAGTAAACTTTTTATTTTTCAGGTTAAAAGGACAACCCTAGTGGATAGTAGAACATCTGTTACTGATGTGAAATTTGCTCCCAAGCATATGGGGCTTATGTTAGCAACCTGTTCAGCAGATGGCATAGTAAGAATATACGAAGCGCCAGATGTTATGAATCTCAGCCAGTGGTCTCTGCAGCATGAGATCTCATGTAAGCTAAGCTGTAGTTGTATTTCTTGGAACCCTTCAAGGTAAGCTTATGCACCAAACCTGTGCTAATATAATCCTAGTAAAATGAACTAGTAATTTATTTATTTATTTATTTACGATATAGAGTCTCATTTTGTTGCCTTCGGTAGGTGCTGTGACATCACAGCTCACAGCAACATCTAGCTCTTGGGCTTAGGTGATTCTCTGGCCTCCGCCTCCCAAGTAGCTGAGACTATAGGTGCCCACCCTCTGTATATGGGACCGGCACCCTACTCACTGAGCCACAGGTGCTTCCCTGAACTAGTAATTTTTATTTTTATTTTTATTTTTTTTAGAGACAGAGTCTTACTTTATTGCCCTCGGTAGAGTGCTGTGGTGTCACAGCTCATAACCTCCAACTCCTGGGCTTAGGTGATTCTCTTGCCTCAGCCTCCTGAGTAGCTGGGACTATAGGCGCCAACCACAACGCCCAGCTCTTTTTTGTTGCAGTTTGGCCAGTGCCGGGTTCGAACCCGCCACCCTCAGTATATGGGGCCGGTGCCCTACTCACTGAGGCACAGGTGCTGCCATGAACTAGTAAATTTTTTTTTTAAAGGCTTTAAATGTATTTTAATAAGTTGATGCTGCATTACTGCTCTGAACTAGTAATTTTTTTTTTTTTTTTGAGACTGGGCCTCAAGCTGTGTCCCTGGGTAGAGTGTCATGGCATCATAGCTCACAGCAACCTCCAACTCCTGGGCTCAAGCGAGTCTCTTGCCTCCTCCTCCCAAGTGGCTGGAACTACAGGCACCCGCCACAATGCTCAGCTATTTTTTGGTTGCAACCGTCATTATTGTTTGGCAGGCCCGGGCTGGATTCCAACCTGCCAGCTCAGGTGTATGTGGCTGGCGCCTTAGCCACTTGAGGCACAGGCGCCGAGCTTGAACTAGTAATTTTTTTTTTTTTTTTTTTTGCAGTTTTTGGCCAAGGCCAGGTTTGAACCCGCCACCTCCTGTATATGGGGCCAGCGCTCTACTCCTTTGAGCCATAGGCACTACCCTGAACTAGTAATTCAGTTAAGGATTAGTTCAAACTTTTCTTTTGAACTAATAATTTTTAAGCTAAGAATTTGATGGTTTAGTTTTTGACAAATGCTTTCCTTAATAAGGTATTTTCTTTAGAGTATAAATTCTTCTCTTTTCATCCCAATATGTCTCTTGTACCCATATTTCCACTCCATAGAAGAAGCTAACCTTTAAATATTTTGGTGTTAATCTTCTGGGCATTTTCTATGCACATACAAATATTTAATGTATTTTAGCATCATAAATATATATGCAAATATACCAAGATATTCACTAATGTAGGTAGACAGGATACAGGCATATATAGACCCATACATTTTTCTTTTCTTTTTTTTCTTTTATTATTTTTTAAATTTCAGATTAAGAGTATGTTCAATTAGGTTACATTGTTTGTTAGGTAAAGTCCAACTTGTACTTGAGCCCTTCATCAGGAGGTGTGCCATGTACCCTACATTGTGTCTGTTAGGTGACAACTTATCAACCCCCCTCCCTTTCTCCTCTCTACCCCCTCTTTGAATTTAATTGTGTTTTTCTCACCTGTGGACTTGTAGTTGTTCATCTACTAGCTTCTTATTAGAACTGAGTACATTGGATGGTTGCTTTTTCATTTGTATGATACTTATGAGGATGTTCTCCAAATCTATTCCAGGTAAATATAAAAGATGTACGGTTTTCATCTTTCTTTAAGGGTGAATAGTATCCCGTGGTCCACATATACCATGGTTTATTAATCCAGTTGCAAGTTGATGGGCATTTGGGTTGTTTCCACATCTTGGTGATTATAAATTTAGCTGCCATAAAAAATATAGTGCAAATATCTTTATGATAAAAGATTTTATTTTCTTCTGCTTAGATGCCTAGTAACAGATTTCAGGATCAAAAGGAAGGTCAACTTTGAGCTCTTTGAGGATTCTTTCTCTCTCTCTCTCTCTCTCTCTCTCTCTCTCTCTCTCTTTCTCTCTCTTTTTTTTTTTTAAAGAGACAGTATCAGTTTGTTGCCGTTTTGCCGTTTTTGGAAAACAGGTCCTTTCTGTCTAAGTTATAATAAAATGTGGTTTAAAAACAGTCCCGAAGAATGGGATGCTCAGTTCTCATATTCTCAAGCACACGCACTTGCACCATGTGGCTGTGTGAGGTGTGTGTCACAGATGCCGATGCGACAAGAGGGACAGGCTCACTTGTAGGTTGTCTGTTCATTCCAGCTTTTTAATTCTCTCAATTGAATGTATATGAATTTCATTGTTATGCACAATGTTTTCTACTCTCTATTTCTAGTTCTCGGGCTCATTCTCCCATGATAGCTGTGGGAAGTGATGACAGCAGTCCCAATGCAATGGCCAAGGTTCAGATTTTTGAATATAATGAAAACACTAGGTCAGTATTGCTTTGGTTTTAATTATTGTTCAGAATTGCATTTAATTTTTTAAAATGTTTCTTCTTTATTCCTTAACTGAATTATGTGTTATTCCTTATATATTTACTGGTAGTCTGTATTCTGCTAAGGCTCTGGTGATGTAGGGTGGGATGATGAAGAGGAGAAGGGGATTGATCTTCAGCATACACCATTTTGCAGGGAAAAACAAAATTATAGGGAAAAAGCGTGATGAATGTTACCTGGGGGAACTAATGTATTTTTAGGGCCAGGAAGGTTCACTTAGAAGACTATACAATGAGTACGAGTTAGAGAGGACAGAAACAACTCCAACTGTAGAAAAATGCACGTGGTCAGGCCTGTGGACAAGGAGGCGGCAAGTTAATTACACTGTGTTTGTAATATACTGGACAGAGGGCGTGTGGGGAGGACTCGGTGAGCTCATCTGCAAGACCTAGCGTCCACTGTCTCAGTTTTATCTTTTGGGTAATGTGAATGGGGGTTAACAAGGACAGAAGATTGAACTCTTCAGAGGTGTGGAAACTATTTTGCAGAAGGGAGTAGGTTCAGGTTGAGGAAGCTGTTATGTCCAGGTGGGAATTCACTGTGGCTCTCAAATAGGGTAGTGGCAGTAGGAGTCTAGGGACTCAGTGTACAATTTGAAAATAAGTGATGTGATTGACTGGGTGTGGGAGGTGAGGGAGAAGGGGAAAGGTGTCAAGATGATTTTCAAGCTTCTGGCTTAATAGTTCAGTGAATGAATACTGTGTCATTTCCTTCCTGTTTCTTTCTTTCTTTCTTTTTTTTTCTTTTTTTTTTTTTTTTTTGACCCTGGGTAGAGTGCCATGGCACCATAGCTCACAGCAGCCTCAGACTCTAGGGTTTGAGCAATCTTCTTGCCTTACCCAAACACCTAGCTAGTTTTTTTTTTTTTTCCTAATTTTAGTACAGACGGGATTTCACTCTTGGTTGGGCTGGTCTTGAACTCCTAAGCTCAGTGGCTCTACCTGCCTTGCCTCGGATTGGAGCTTGGCCATATCGGAGGCTCCTGGACAGAATTGAGTCATTCCACTCTTTTAACTGCAAGGTAGTCAGATAGCAAGTGTCTGATATTTTTAGCATCTAAAATGAGGGGGAGGTGGCGTTCAGTGTATTATCAATGTCTGTTTGTGAGTGTGGGAAATTAGTTGATTTAGGATGTAATAAGACATTGTGAGTGCAGAACTTTTCGGATTTCTTGGTGTTGATTCTTTGAGGTAAGAGTTGTTTGAAGGTTCTTAGATTGAAGGGGTTTATGGGCATGTACGTGTTAGTGTGGACTATGTAGCATCCAGTTCTTAACCTATTTATCTTTTTTTTTTTTTGAGATTTGTTTCACTTTGTTGCCCTTGGTAGAGAACCATGGTGTCATAGCTCACAGCAATCTCAGACTCCTGGATTCAAGCGATTCTCTTACCTCAGCCTTCTATGTAGCTGAGACTACAGGTGTTGACACAACACCTGGCTATTTTTGGAGACAGAGTCTCGCTCTCGCTCAGTCTGTTCTCAACTCGGGAGCTCAGATGATTCTCCTGTCTTGGCCTCCCAGAGTGCTGGGATTATAGATGTGAGCCACCGCACCTGGCCATGTTTATGTTTTTGTAAGTAGTATCACCGTTTGTTAGACAGGAACCTTTTGCCAAATTAACCAATATTGGATATGTTCATTTTTTATTTGTGAACTAAAGTAAGACTAATATAGGCCTCGATGGTGCCATGCGTTACATAGCTCACAGGGCAACTTTCATATACACTAACCACCTATGAGTAGGGTAGGTGTTTATAAGTTGAAAGATAAAAATATGAATAGAATACAGTTCTGTATTTAAAGAGCTCCCAGCTTTTGGGATATGGCTCAGTACAGTAAACTGCTGTAGATACTATGGTAATAGCATGTGCCATGCACAGTAGAGCAGAAAAGTCACTTCTGCCTGAGGGGGCCAGGAGGGGTTGGTGTCTAGTGTTAGTCTTGAGGTGTGGAGGGTATTCTGCAGGGAGAGAGGGAGCAGGAGCAAGGAGGTGGAGTGTGTTACAGCCTGGTAAGGCCAAGGCTGAGAGGAGAGGCAGGCCAGACAGATTTTGGAGAGTGTTCCTTGCTACTTTTGGTCTCCATCCTGTCAGCATTTGGACTTTTGAGGATCCAGGGCAGTGAAGAGGTTGTATTTACCTTTTAAGAGGTGATGTTGGCAGGTGTGTGGAAGAGAAGTAGGGATCAGGGAACTCCAGAATTAACTGTAGTAGAAGGCCCCAGGGTGTGGGAGAGGCAGGGGGGATGAGTGGGACTGAGCTGTGGTCATCCACTGTGCCTGGCTCAAGAATGGATTCTTCATTGAATATTTGTAAACATACGACTTTTTTTGGCATGAGGAATTGAACAAAGAGAGGAATTTGATTGATTAATTGATTGAGATGGAGGCTCCCGTTGGAGGTCACATGAGTCTTACTTGGCTGACTTGGGCCATTCCTGAGATGGGGCTGCCAGAAGGAGAGTGAACGCCAAGGGAGAGATAGTTCACTTTGGACGTAGTTTGAGTTACTTTCGGGACATCTGGGTGGGAATATCTGAAGGGCAGGTAGATACAGTATCTGAGATTAGTGATCTGTTGCTGCATAGCAATATTATCACACACTTAGGGGCTTGAACAACAAATACCTATTGTCTCCATTTCTGGGGGTTCGGAGTCAGGCCTCACTCTGGAAGGCTCCAGCTTGGGACCCACTGGTCATTGGCAGCGCTCACGTGTTCCTGCCACAGGACTGCTGTGGCTCACGCATGGCCTCTACTCCTTCAAGGCTCATAAGGGGAAAGGCCAGCCCTGAAAACTTGTGTACTTGATTGCACAAGTGTTGACCCTCCACCTGTGTCATGTTCCTTCCCCTGGTTAAAAACAAGCTCTGGTACTCTACTTTCCCCATACTCGTGTCGAGGAGCCTCCACAAAGATGTGACCGCCAGGGGAGAGTCTGTCTGCCGTGCTACTGGTGTTTCTCCCACTTACAAAGAACTTCTTGATAAAGTCCGGTTCTAACCAGTGATGGATTTGGCCTGATTTGAAGACATTCAAGAGCCATGTGTGTGCTCTTAACTGCCCTCCTGTTTCTGGGCTTCAGCAGAAAGGACTGGACCGGAGCTGAGAGATTAGGAATCAGTGATTTGTAGATAGTGAAATCATGGGTATAGAAATGTCAATGTTCATGTGAACCACTTGGGGATCTTGTTAAAGTGTGTGTTGCAGTTCTGTAGGCCTTAGGTGGAGAGTACAATTCTGCCAGAGGCTTCCAGGCTGCTGTGGACCTCAGGTAGAAGCAAGGATGAGGGTGAATTCTGTTTCTGTTATCTATAGAGAATGAGAATATAGGGTTGGGCTCAGTGCCTATAGTTCAGCGGCTAGTGCACCAGCCACATACACCAGAGGTGGCAGGTTTGAATCCAGCCCAGGCCTGCCAATGACAACTACAACCAAAAACAAAAAAAAATGTAGCCGGGCTTTGTGGCGGGCCACCTGTAGTCCTAGCTACTTGGGAGGCTGAGCCAAGAGAATTGCTTAGGACACCACGGCACTCTACCCAGGGTGACAGCTTGAGACTATGTCTCAGAAAAAAAAAAAAAAGGATAGGGGTGAACCTTGGGGTGAAAAGAAGGTCAGGTGTAGAATGCTGGAAACACCAGTTTTTTATTTTTTGAGACAGAGTCTCACTGTGTCCTGGGGTCACAACTCACAGCAACCTCAAACTCTTGAGCTTAAGCAATTCTCTTGCCTCAGCCTCCCAAGTAGCTGGGATTACAGGCACCCGCCACAATGCCCGGCCACGTTTGTTGTTGTTGTTGCAATTGTCAGGCCTGGGCTGGGTTTAAACCCACCAGCCTTGGGGTATGTGGCCGGTGCCCTAACCACTGAGCACCAGGCACTGAGCTGTATTCTTATTCTCTGTTTATAGATAACAGAATCAGAATTTTTTTTTTTTTTAAGACAGAGTCTCACTATGTTGCCCTGGGTCGAGTACTATGGCGTCACACCTCACAGCAACCTCAAACTCTTGGGCTTACGTGATTCTCTTGCCTCAGCCTCCCAAGTAGGTGGGACTACAGGCGCCCACCACAATGCCCGGCTATTTTTTGGTTGTAGTTGTCATTATTGTTTGGCAGGCCTGGGCTGGGTTCAAACCTGCCAGCTCCGGTGTATGTGGCCAGCACTCTAGTGGCTGAGCTATAGGCGCCGAGCCCAGAAACAGAATTTTAAAGATGGCTCGGAGCCTGTAGCTCAATGGCTAGGGCTCTATCCACAAACATGGGGACTGGTGGGTTTAAACCCGGCTGAGGCCTGCTAAACAATAATGACAACTATAACAAAAAAATAGCTGGGTACCTGTAGTCCCAGCTACTTGAGAGGCTGATGCAAGAGAATTGTTTAAGCCCGAGTTTGAGGTTGCTGTGAGCTGTGACACTGCAGCATTCTACCGAGGGTGACATAGTGAGCCTTTGTCTCAAAAAATAAATAAATAAAAGAATTCTAAGGATGATATATGGAACAGTTTTCTTTTATTACTACTCAAAAATCTCAATTCCTGTTGTTTACAGTTTTATGTTTGTACTCAAATACTTAGGAAGTGTATTCTTTTTTTTCCAGATCTTCTCACTTCTAAAGATATTACTCTTCTTTAATAGAAGATATTAATGGTTAATAAATCAAGACCTTTTTCTAATTAAGTTTTTATTAAACGTTTTAAGCTAAACTTATTAAGGGAGGGAAACTAGGACATTCTGTGAGTTTTCGAGGCTGCCACAGCACATTACCACAGATTGGGTGGTTTAACCAACAGATGCGTGTCTGCTCATGGTTCCAGAGGGCAGCAGGCAGAAATGAAGGTGTTGGTGGGGCTGTGCTTCCTCTGAGCGGCCTCCTGCCTCTCCCAGCTTCCGGTGGCTCCCGGAGTCTTCGCTTTGTGGTGGCATCACACCAGTCTCTGCCTCTGTGCCCGCCCGGCCTTCTTCTCTGTGTCTCTGTGTTTTTTTTCTTCTGTCTTTTGTGAGGGTGCTGGACATAAGATTTAGGACCCACACTAGAGCCAGCTGAGATCCTTAATTATATCTACAAAGACTTTTTCTGATTAAGGTCACATTCACAGGTTCTGGGGGTCAAGACTTGGACATATTCACTTGGGGGCCACTATTCAGCCCAGTACTACACAGGTAAGTCCAACTTAATCTGAGCAGCATGAAAAAAAAATTTAAGTGTAGTGATGTGTGGACTTTTGTTAATTTTATTTCTGAAAGTTTTAATGTTAATTGTTTTTTTTTTTTTTTAATTAGGAAATATGCAAAAGCTGAAACTCTTATGACAGTCACTGATCCTGTACATGACATTGCATTTGCTCCAAATTTGGGAAGATCTTTTCATATTCTAGCGATAGCAACCAAAGATGTGAGAATTTTTACATTAAAACCCGTGAGGTAAGTTTTAGGAATAATGAAGAATATGGAACTATTGTTGCCTCCTGATTATTTGTGGAGGAGAGAGTAGATAGAGCTATGATCTGTAGAATGGATTCTGTTTTTTTTTGGTCTTGCTCTCTTCAAGTACCATGGCCTTATAATAACCTCAAACTCTTAGGTTTGAGTCATCCTCTTGCCTAAGCCTCCCAAATAGCTGGGACTACAGACGCATGCCACTACATGTGGTTAAATTTTTAGATTTTTTGAGGGATAAGGTCAAGCTTTGTTCCCTAGGCTGGTCTTGAACTTCTGGGCACATATGAACCTCCCATCTTGGCCTCCCAAAGAGGTTACATTACAGGTGTGAGCCATTATGGCTGGCCTAAGAATGGATTCTCTCTTTTTTTTTTTTTTTAGAGACAGAGTCTCATTTTATCACCCTTGGTAGAGTGCCATGACGTTATAGCTAACAGCAACTTCCAACTCCTGGGCTTAGGTGATTCTCTTGCCTCAGCCTCCCGAGTAGCTGTGACCACAGGTACCCGCTACAATGCCCAGCTATATTTTTGTTGCAGTTTGGCCGGGGCCGGGTTTGAACCTGCCACCCTTGGTTTATGGGGCTGGTGCCGTACCCACTGAGTCACAGGTGCCACCTCTAAGAATGGATTCTTTATTGAACATTTTATTTGTAAACATACGACTTTTTTGGGATGGGGAATTGAATAGAGAGAGGAGATTTTTATTTTTTTTTGGAGACTGAATCTCAGTCTGTCACCCTCGGTAGAGTGCAATGCCGTCACAGCTCACATCAACCTCAGACTCATAAGTGATTCTCATTACCTCACCCTCCTAACTAGGGGACTACAGGCACCCGTCACAATGCCTGGCTATTTTTTGTTGTTGTTGCAGTTGTCATTTAGCAGGCTCGGGACAGATTCTAACCCACCAACCCTGGTGCGTGTGGCTGGTGCGCTAACCACTGTGCCACAGGCACCGAGCCAGAGAGGAGATTTATTGATTGATTGATTAATTGAGACACAGTCTCACTCTTGCCCTGGGTAGAGTACTGTGGCCTCATAGCTCACAGCAGCCTTGAACTCCTGGGCTTATGCAGTCCACTCACCTCAGCCTCTTGAGATGCTGGTACTACAGGTGGCTGCCACAATACCCAGCTAGTTCTTTGATTTGTACTAGAGACGGGGTCTCGCTCTTGCTCTGGCTAATCTCCAGCTCCTAAGCTCAAGCAATCCACTCACCTTAGCTTCCCAGAGTGCTAAGATTACAGGCATGGGCCAAGAGGAGAGATTTGTATTCTCTTAATTATTTTATTTAGGCTGCTAACTGAAAATAAATTGGATTCTCTGAATATAATTGGTACTCTTTAGATTTTTAAATGAATGAGAAGTGGCAGAATACTTAGGGAAAACTAAATCAGCATGGAGATGCTCTTGTAAAATATTTAGCTTTAGTTTTGTTTGTTTTTCATTTTCTTCTTTCCATTCTTCTGTTTGTTCCTTTGAAAATTAATTATTATCAAAAAAATTTTTGTTTTTTTGAGACAGTCTCACTTTGTCGCCCTCTGTAGAGTACTGAGATGTCACAGCTCACAGCAACCTCCAACTCTTGGGTTTAGGCGATTCTCTTGCCTCAGCCTTCTGAGTAGCTGGGACTGTAGGTGCCTGTCACAACAGCTGGCTATTTTTTGTTGCAGTTGTCACTGCTGTTTTAGATGGCCTAGGCCGGGTTTGAACCTGCCACCATGTTTTAGCTGGCCTGTGCTGGGTTTGAACCTTATGGGGCCCGCGTCCTACCCACTGAGCCACCAGCACCGCCCAAATTATCATCAATTTTACTCTTCGACCTTGTTTGTTGATTCTTTATTCTATGAAACAGTTAGTGAATACCTTTTGGGTGTGCTGGGTTCACTCTAGATCGTGGGGAGTCAGATGAAAGTGAACTGGTGGCTGGGCATGGTGGCTCATGCCTGTAATCCCAGCACTCCGGGAGGCTGAGGCAGGTGGATTGCCTGAGTTCATGAGTTCAAGACCAGCCTGAGGTAGAGTGAGACTCTGTCTCTAAAAAAAAAAAAAAAAAAAATTAAAAATAGCTGGGCATTGTGGTGGGAGCCCGTAGTCCCAGCTGCATGGGAGGCTGAGATAAGAGAATCGCTTGAGCCCAAGAGTTTGAGGTTACTGTGAGCTATGACGCCACGGCACTCTTTCAGGGGCGACAAAGTGAGACTCTGTCTCAAAAAAGGAAAAGAAAGAAAGAAAATGGGCTTGGTGCCTGTGGCTCAAGCGTCTAGGGCTCCAGCCACATACACCTGAGGTGGTGGGTTCCAATCCAGCCCGGGCCTGCCAAACAACAGTGACAGCTGCAACCAAAAAAGAGCTGGGCGTTGTGGCGGCCGCCTATAGTCCCAGCTACTTAGGAGGTGGAGGCAAGAGAATCACTTAAGCTCAAGAGCTGGCGGTTTCTGTGAGCTGTGATGCTACGGCAATCTACCCAGGGCAACAGCTTGAGGCTCTGTCTCAACAAAAAAAAAATTAAAAAAATAAAAAAATACAAAGAAAGAAAAGGAAACTGTCCAAGGGGTGGAGGAATATGGATGGCACATTATTATAAAAAACCATAGGAAGTAAGGGAGTCCATTTGTAATTTTTATTTAGAATACTAAATATATACATATAAATAATTTTTTAAAAACTTTCCTCAGAATTTTTCATTCTTTTTATTAACAGGAAAGAACTTACTACTTCTGGTGGTCCAACAAAATTTGAAATCCATATTGTGGCTCAGTTTGATAATCATAATTCTCAGGTCTGGCGAGTGAGCTGGAATATAACAGGAACAGTGCTGGCATCTTCAGGAGATGATGGCTGTGTAAGATTGTGGAAAGGTAAGATTTGAGTGATGAGATAATTGTTAGTTTTTATTTCCACTTAACGTGAACTTTGAAATTTTTGGAAAAAAATACCTTATTGGTACTTTTGAGTTAATAATACCTTATACATCTAATTTGCTATTTTGACCATCACTTTCCTTAAATTATAGCCATTACTAATTGAAATTTTTTGAGCTTCCATGTGGAAAAGAACCATATATCTATATGCTTTTTTTTTGAGACAAGAGTCTTAGTTGCCCTGAGGTTGAGTGCAGTGGTGTCATACCTCACAGCAACCTCAAACTCTTGGGTTCAAGCAATACTCTTGCCTCACCCTCCCAAGTAGCTGGGACTACAGCTGCTTGCTGTTAACTCCCAGCTATTTTTAGAGACAGGGACTGGCACTTGCTCAGGCTGGTCTTGAACTCCTGAGCTCAAGCATTCTGTCAGCCTCAGAATAATTTTTTTTTTTTTTTTTTTTTTTTTTGTGACAGAGCCTCAAGCTGTCAACCTGGGTAGAGTGCTGTAGCATCACAGCTCACAGCAACCTCCAATTCCTGGGCTCAAGTGATTCTCCTGCCTCCGTTTCCCACGTAGCTGGTACTATAGGCGCCTGCCACAACACCCAGCTATTTTTTGATTGCAGCCGTCATTGTTTGGCAGGCCCAGGCTGGATTCGAACCCACCAGCTCAGGTGTATGTGGCTGGCGCCTGCGCCGCTTTTTTTTTTTTTTTTTTTTTTTTTTTTTTGAGATATTGTCTCACTATGTCACTCTTGGTAGAGTGCTGTGGTGTCATAGGTCACAGTAACCTCAAACTCTTGGCTCAAGCGATTGTTTTTGCCTCAGCCTCCTATGTAGCTGGGACTGTAGGCTCCCGTCACAATGCCTGGCTATTTTTGGAGATGTGGTCTTGCTATTGCTCTGGTTGTTCTTTAACCGGTGAGCTCAGGTGACTGGCCCACCTCTGCCTCCCAGAGTGCTGGGATTGCTGGTGGGAGCCCTGGCCTCCTGACATTTATATGTAAGTGAAATTCATTATAATAAAGAAGAATCTATCATTTCTTTTTTTTCTTTTTTTTTTTTGTAGAGACAGAGTCTCACTTTTTCACTTTCAGTAAAGTGCCACAGCGTCACACAGCTCATAGCAACCTCCAACTCCTGGGCTTAGGTGATTCTCTTGCCTCAGCCACTTGAGTAGCTGGGACTATAGGCACCTGCCACAATGCCTGGGTATTTTTTACTGCAGTTTGGCCAGGGCCGTGTTTGAACCCGCCATCCTTGGTCTTTGGGGCTGGCACCCTACCCACTGAGCCATAGGTGCTGTTGAATCTATCATTTCTATGATTAGAGAATTATCCCTGTTAATATTTACTTTTAAGAAAGGAGGTGGCTGTTGAAAGCTTTGTTTTTATATTATTTATTTATTTATTATTTTTTTTTGAGACAGAGCCTCAATCTGTCAACTTGGGTAGAGGGCTGTGGCATCACAGCTCACAGCAACCTCTAACTCCTGGGCTCAAGCGAGTCTCCTGTCTCCGCCTCCCAAGTAGCTGGGACTACAGGTGCCTGCCACAACGCCCGGCTATTTTTTGGTTGCAGCTGTCATTGTTGTTTGGTGAGCCCAGGTTGGATTTGAACCTGCCAGCTCAGGTGTATGTGACTGGCGCTTTAGCAGCTTGAGCCACAGGCGCCGAGCCTATTTATTTATTATTTTTTATTTACCTTTTTTTTTTTTTTTTTTGAGACAGAGCCTCAAGCTGTTGCCCTGGGTAAAGTGCTGTGACATCATAGCTCACAGCAACCACCAGCTCCTGGGCTTAAGCGATTCTCTTGCCTCAGCCTCCCAAGTAGCTGGGACCACAGACGCCCGCCATAACGCTCGGCTATTTTTTGGTTGTAGTTGTCGTTGTTTGGCAGGCCCGGCTGGATTCAAACCTGTCAGCTCTGGTGTATGTGGCTGGCACCTTAGCCCCTTGAGCTCAAGCCATGTTTTTAAATTAATAATTTTTCAAAAACTTAAATAAGATTAAGAAAACTGGGGTAACATTTGTTATGAAAGAAATATAACTTGTGGTTTCTCTCTTGTTTAGTTAGTTGTAGTTTAAAGATATGAGTGCAAGTTTTGCTCTTGTGCACAGGTGTTAATCATGGTAATGTGTTTGGCGGTTTTCCTTTCAGCTAATTACATGGACAATTGGAAGTGCACTGGTATTTTGAAAGGTAATGGAAGCCCGGTCAGTGGGAGTTCTCAGCAGGGAAACTCAAATCCTTTCCTAGGTTCAAGTATTCCAAATCTTCAGAATTCATTAAACGGATCTTCTGGTGGCAGGTAGGCTGTTTTGTGGGGAAACTAGAAATTGTTTCTTTTCAATGCATTCTGGTGATTATGCTAAAGCAGGTTATTTCGTAAGTTATAAGATGGAATGAAGAAATTTGTATGTAATTATGGTTAGTAGAATTTAAGAATTCATTTTGTTAGCTCTGTATTTGGCTTACTTGGTTATAATATTTATAGGTAGATCATGAAGCCCCAAAACTAATTGTATTCCAGAGTTTAGTGGTCTTCACTAGAAAAGTTTATAGTTTTTGAGATTTTATTTTCTGCATTAGTGAGAGGAAGAGGAACTATCATTTAATAGTGAGAGTTTTAGTCCTAGATGTACAGTAGTGTTTTTAATGCTTATGATGTCACCTTTTCATCAAGTCAAACTCCAGTGTTGAATAAAATACATTAATTAAAGCTTTGTAAGGCCGGGCGCAGTGGCTTACGCCTGTAATCCTAGTACTCTGGAAGGCTGAGGCAGGTGGATTGCTTGAGCTTGTAAATTTGAGACCAGCCTGAGCAAGAGTGAGAGACCCTGTCTCTACTAAGAATGAAAACTGAGGCTTGGCACCTGTAGCTCAGCGGCTAGGACACCAGCCACATACACCGAGGCTGGCGGATTCGAACCTGGCTTGGACCTGCCAAACAACAATAACAATTACAACAAAAATAAAAAAAATTGCCAGGCGTTATGGTGGGCGCCTGTAGTCCCAGCTACTCGGGAGGCTAAGGCAAGAGAATCACTTAAGCCCAAGAGTTTGAGGTTGCTGTGATGCCCGGGTACTCTGCTGAGGGCCACATAGTGAGACTCTGCTTCAAAAAAGAAAGAAAAAAAGAAAGAAAAACTGAGGCAAGAGGATCACTTGAGCCTAAGAATTTGAGTTTGCTGTGAGCTATGATGCCATAGCAGTCTACCCAGGAGGACAAAGTGAGACTCTTCTCTTAAAAAAAAAAAAAAGCTTTGTAGAAGAGAGCATGTTAAATAATTTTGCTTTTGTGTATAAAACTAATGGCAATTGTAAGAAGAAATGATAAAATCTGAGATCTTGGTTTTTACAATGTTTAGAGTATGTTAGGTTCTTGTTTATCATAATAAAGAATATTTGATGTGATCTAAAGTCATCCTTTTAGTATCATATTTAAATATAAAAATATGTGAATTTGTAAAATACCATTATTTTATTATGCTTTTGTGAATAATTTGGAATAGAATTCAGGAAACTGAAATGTAGCTTTGATGAATTGTCTTGTGGTTATTGTAAATAAAAGAGCAAGTATTGTATTTAAAATTTTTTCAACTGCTTTTATATTGTATTTTTGTGAATTCATTCTTTTAGATTGAGAGGTTTTAAATATTTGCATTAAAACATTTTTAGGTTATCATAGAAGATAGCAGATTATAAAGATGATTTCATAAAGGAAAGAATACTATAGTTAAATTTCTTTTAAAGTTTGGTGTCTAGTCCCTGCTTTGTATGGCGTTTTTCTTTAGTACAACAGCTTTGATGTTTTGATCTGTGTTCCTTTTGTGGCGGTAACCATCTATGCTAGGTCTGTGATGCATTTCTACTTCTCCATTTGTATTGTGTCCTTTAACAGAAAGCACAGCTGAACACAAGCTAACGGGAGTGACTTTGCTGGTCTGCCGCTTGTTGCATGCACACAGGAATGGAGAGCGAGTTCCCTTCCCCTTCCCCAGCGCTCTTTGACCTCTCCCAAGATACACCAGCAGCCTGCTTACTACTAAATGTGGTCCAAAAGGCCTTTAAAAAACAGTGTATATCATTTTGTGTGTTAGTCAATTCATTGACATTTTTTGAAACTTTTGAAATATAAATGGAGAGGTTTTTGTTGAGACACTGTCACCAAAACAGTTTTTTGAAATGTTCCTCAAACTAGCTTGGGTTTAAAAATTGAAAGGTTTGCCCAGGAGTGGTGGCTCACGCCTGTAATTCTCGGCACTCTGGGAGGCCAAAGTGGGTTGATTACTTGAGCTCTTCTGTGTTTAAGACCAGCCTGAGCACCAGCAAGACCCTGTCTCTACTAAAAATAGAAAAACTGAGGCAAGAGGATCACTTGAGCTTGAGTTGGAGGTTGCTGTGAACTATGAAGTTATGGAACTCTACCCAGGGCAACAAATTGAGACTCTGTCTCAAAAAAAAAAAAAAAAAAAATTGAAAGGATTGTTACTTATCCTTATGTAAGCAGTTGGGAGGAGGAAAAATACAACTTCATTCCAATGGAGAAAGCAGGCATATTTCCTTTGTTTTCTTTAAAACAGTAAGCTTAAAATGATGAATTTTTATATTTTTAATTTGAAAATTGAATAAATATTTTTCATAAAGATTGTTTTGAGTGCTAATTTGTTTACGTTTTACAGAATTGCTTAATACGTGATACTCAGTACAACTTTCATTTATTTGTAATATTTATAAGATATTAGTAAAAGAATGAGTTAGTAAAGTAGCAGAAGGAAAATGACAGTGCTTTGTACAGTTTGTAGCCAAGTTAAGCATGTGGTGGTTTTTCATTTATATTTTGCTATTAATATGGAAACACCTTTATATGATTTCAGTTCATACTCATTAAAGAGATTTTCTTAATATGCAATTGTATATTTTCACTGTTGGATTCCATCGCTTGGTTTCTTTCACATCACAATTTGAACACATGCTATCAGAGAAGCAGTAGAATTCTAGTATTCTACATGTAAATTAACTTCAACATTTCATGTCTCAGGATTTTCTTAATTTAGTTCACTGAGTTTATATCCTGTAAGCCTCTGACCTTGATGGCAAAGCTGTAAAGCTCTAAGCTCGCTAGAACACTTAAGTATTTTCAGTAAGTAAAATGATGGGAGAATACTAGAAGGGCTTACTTAAATAATTCTTTGAACTCTGTCACTTACCAAAATTCTGTAGTTATTTTAAGGTTTTTGCAGAAAAATATATTCAATGATTGTTTTTCTTCAAAAGTCTGTTGCGATGGCAGCCATATGATGTGCAAGTGTACTTGACTTGGTTCTCAGTATCATGTATGTGCCAAAATGTGCTTGCCGGTGCAGCAAATGAAGCATTGCTTAAAGTAAGGAGCTTATTACAAGATTGTTAATTTACAAACTAATGTCAAACATAATGTGTTGCGTGACCGGAGATGCGAACGAGCAGAAGCTTTGCTGTAGGTGTAAAACTCGCTCCTGTAATTATTAATTCAAGAAACAGGCCATACACTCTGATATGGTGTATAGCAAAGTTTTTTATTTTAAGTTCAGGTTTTATACTTTTTCAGTCAGGTACA